>CAJVQA010004815.1:0-17045 GCA_910591915.1 Cetraspora pellucida
ACAATACTGATAAGTGATTAATAAAAGTCAAAAGACCAAAGAGGTCACCTTAATACCAAAAAAAAAAAAAAAAGAAATATAATGTCACATTGAGTGTCTTAAATAAGTAACATAAATGTAGTTTAGAAATCTTTAATGTAATTACTTCTATTATCTAATAAAGTTTCTACTTTGACATCTTAAAAAAAAAAATCATATGCTTACAAAATAAAGAAAAATATCAACTTTTAACAACTTTGTAATCTAAAACTAATGTTATTTTATCATTTGTGTTATTTTACTAACCTTATAACCTGCAAATTTCAATTCTAATATAAAAAATCTCTAATTTACTGACGGATCATCAATTAAATTTTGTTAGATAATTTGATGCAATTTTTATTTTGTTATTTTGTTTTTTTACCAGATTTAAGATATCTTGACAACTATCTAATCAAATTTGTTTTTTTTATTAAATTCTATGAATTCATAGCCTTTGAGAGACGTTTTGATTTTTCACTAACTTTAAGCAAAGATAATTTACTTAATCAAATTTGATAAAAATTTTTTTACTTGAATCCTATAAATCTATAGAATTTCAATAAAATTTTTTTTTCAAATTTGATCAAATGATTGTATAACTTGGTTCAAAGTTTTGAAATTTGTTATTTTTATTAAGGGTTCAAATACTAAATGTGGGTGTATGAAAACTAGTCCTTTTCAGTTTTCAAAATAAAATTAATAATAAACATTCTTGAAATAATAAGAATTTTTTCAGCCTATAAAAAATTCTTCTAGACTTTTGAATTTTACTTTTTCTTATATCAAAGCCCACCCATAAAAAAAAAACATTATCTTATTACGGAAGATAAAAAAAACTTTATAAAAATATTCGAATATCGAGTCAAATTAATCACTAAACGATCGACTTAATTCAGAAAACCAAATTATAAGAAGAAATTAACGTACCAATTACAAAATTTTCTCCTGTTATGTTTTATACATCCTTATTCACATCGTAAAGACACGTACTACGTTTTTTACTCTGCGCTTTTACTATAATTTATTATGCTAAAGCTCAAAATCCCTATTCCGCCTTCAACCAAAGTTACTAATTACAAGATGATAACCTATTCATTGATGTTTATTTAACAGATAGTATTTCTGTATATTTGTATTTATTTAAATGTCTTTCGATAATAAACATAGTATATAAACATATTGGTATAGAAAAATAACAAATAATTTCGAAATATACTACAAGAAATATAGTTTCTTTTTGTTTAAGGAAAAACAATCGTTATGAATTCGAAGGAATTAATTTCCAACCTTTAGATTCGAAGTAAGCCTGTACCTGTATTAAATAAAATAAAAATAAAAGTGAATATTTAACACCATAATATCTCAACAACATGAAATAGTTCTGGAAATTACCCTGCGCCATAACATAATATGTAAAACAACTTGCGCAAACACTAACGTAGCACAGACAGCGTTAAAAACACCAGCGACAATGACAATAGGTCCTTTTTGATTGATCAGTTGGAAGTTATTGATCATCTCAATTAATCCACCTCCTCCTCCAAAAACCCAACCAATACCGATGAATACACCAAAAATGATGTCAATAAATGTTATAAGGAAAAACCATCTAAAATAGCTTACATTATCATGTCTGTGATGAGTAACGAAGAAAATGGGTTGTTTTAATATTGATATGGTAGGACAAGGTATTGTATCTCGTAAAAAAAAACAATAGATGATAAGATTAATTACTTGTAAGCTCTATACAAAGTGAGATGTCTAGCAAAGAAATCAAAAAATGGCCATATTGCAACGTAAATAAGAGCAAGTAGAAGTTGACCAACGATTTGGATACTATGATAATAAATAAACGTAAGAGTTAAAAATAAAATTACACGCAAATCAAAATTAGCCTGCGATATTACTTACAATGAATAACGACCAGTGAATGCAGTAACTAAGATCGCTATAAAATTGAATATTAAAGTGAGAAAATAAACTATATTCAAAGAAAAAAATAATAATTTTTAGTTAATTAGTTGAAATGAAAAAAAAGCAAATTAACATATTTAAAATTATGGTTTAAATACCGAGAAATAACTTGTAAGATTTTTCAACGGTATCACGAGAATCCGAATCAACAATTTCTTCTTGAATATTATGATAAACAACCGGATAGCATGGTGGCCTGACAGATTTTCAATTTTCGGAATTACATTTAGCTCTTATTGTTATTTAATTTTAATCAAAGTTGATGTTTTTATATAAAAAAAAAAAAAAGGTTACCAATTTTTCTCCGACATAGTGTTAATTCTTTTATTCTAAAGTAATTTCTTGGCTGTCAAATTTTCAGAGGTATGTTTATTACGAAAAGAAGGTGGAAATCCCATAAATAAAAGAAAATCGCAGCTATAAATTTATTCATACTGTGATAGGACATAAACTAAAATCGGATTTAGTTCGGTTCCACTTAATTCCAGGGTTGACATTTAGTATAACTAAAGGCGCTAAATCTTATTTTTTTCTAGAGCATTCATTAGCCTAATATGGCAAATATATTTAGAACCGCCTTACGTATACGTGTACGTATGTCAAAATGACATTAACATTTAAACATTACGTACTGTGAATTAAGAAATATGACAAGTATGGGAATCAATAAAAAATAGAGCCGGAGTTCAGATAATATCAAATCTCAAAACTTCTTTAATGTATTTTTAAAAATAGAAAACATAAAATTAAGGAAAATAATTTCTTCCTGATCTTCTCGTCCTTTTGCTTGGAAATCTTCCACTTGAACCCTGACTTAATTCATATATAACACTACTACCACTACTACAAAAACTTCCATTCAAGCTATTAAAACTATGCCCTCCATAATCGGACTCTGCAAGGTAAAAATCTGAAGATGATGTTCTCGGAAGTGACACTCTTTTTTGATGTTTTCAAAATGAAATTAAATGTAGAGTGATAAAAAAATTAGTTGAAAAGAATGGATAAATGAAAAAAAACAAAACCTGGCGTCTGGGTTCGGTGATCTTGAATCCGGTATTGGTAAATTAGCGGAAAATTGAGGCATTGAACTCCGTACAACGTTCAACCGATTTCGAATGAATGTGATAATAAGAATCGCTAAATTCATCTATTAAGGCAAATAAATAAAAGTTAATATATCTTTGATATTTTAGATTGATAATTAAGTTATTACCATTGCAAAAACTCCGATATGAACGTTTGTGTTTTGAAGAAATTGGGTGTTGTTCATGTTGAAAAGGAGTATCAAAAGGAAATTAAAAACTGTAACTTACAATATCAATTTTATAAGATATTAGTAAATGTTAATTCTTGATAAAATCCATGGAATTTGAAATATGGGCATACCAACAATTGACATAATTCTACCAAATCTCATCCATGATACGAGAAATCGAATAAATGGAATAGCCAGCCATGGTATTATATATTTTATACTGCTTTTTATAAAAGTGATCTCTAAAATTATTGAAATTATAACGAAAAAAATACGTTAGGCTAGAAAAACTTTTCAAAGTGATTATACTAAACTTACCATATATCCAATTAATAAACTCAACAAAAACACCCAAAGGCCTTAAAATCTTAATAATGCTTTCTTGACTCTCACGCGCATCGCTTGCAGTCTTTGCAAGTAATTGAATTTCAGACTGAGAGATATTTAATAACATTTGCAAATTTTGTTTTGCTTCTAATAAAGAATTTTGCCATTGATTTGCTAAATCTTGATGTTGGTCCTGATGTTTAATAAAAATCGCAGTATGATGTTTAACAAGAATTGAATAAGTTTTAGGCAAACAAAGTAATAAAATGCATAAAAGTAGCTAAGGGTTCATTTTACCTTATGTGCTTCTATAATATTATAAACCTTTTCTTGAGCCATTAATATGTTGTGAAGTGCAGTGTCAATTTTTTGTAAATTCTATAAGAAATAAAAGGTTCGTTTATACAGTACAATCTCTTGATATGCTTTAAAATTTTTTTTAAACTTACTTCCGAAATCTTTATATTTATTTTGGCGATGCTTTCTACGTATTCCTTTATATGCATATATTTTACCGATTTAGATAAGAAAAAAAAACATACTAAAGAACATACATTCTTATACCATTGTTTGTTTGAGGGACATAAACTGTTGATCTGTTGCACTGTTAATTTCTTCAAAAGTTTCACTAGTCTTTGATCGATATACCTCAAGTTCCTAAATTATCATTTTATATTAACTAACATTCGTTTACCAAATTTTCAACTTTTTTTGTATTATTAATTTAGGCTTACCTCTCTAAGTTGAGACAACTGACTCAATGTACCTTGCACAATTTCCTGTGAGTCAGACAAATTATCTTTAAGTGATACCATGTTTACCGAAGCTAATGATGTAATTTTCTATCAATGAAATACTGCATTTAATTTAAGGTTCATAAAATATTTGATATTCTTGAATAAAAAAACTTGATCACCTCAATCACGTTAACGCTGTTTAAGATCATTGATTGAGATTTTTCAAGTTGAATTAATCTTGCCATTTCTTCTTTCCGCCAAGAAATCATATCACTTTGCTGAACGCGCAGAATACTATAATTTATTAGTTGGTTTTGTGTAATGTTTCTATGAAGTTCTTCGAGTAAATCTAATAAAGCGAAGGATAGAAAACAAGATTGATTTAATACATATGTTAAGCATATAATATAGGATTGAAGAAGCTACCTCTTTCAAGCGAGTATCGTACTGCGAAACACATGTGAACTATTTATAAATAAGGATTAATTCTTTAAATATTTGATATTTTGAAAGATTTGTTTGTCGTTATACATACAAACTTCTCGAAAATAACCCGAATATGACGTCCATAGTTGAGGAATTCGTGCCAAAGCTCTGTAAATTATATTCATTATGCTGTACATATATTTTTACAAATATTTACACCTGAAATATATTCGCGAAACATACTCTACACAAGTTCCAACGTCTTGAATATCATTACATTCCATTGGGGCAACGAGATTTGCTGTTGCAATTTCGCACATTGTCAATCGTACTGCGTCTAATTTACAAAATCGAGAATTTTAATAAGAATCTCTTATGATCTAGGAAAGGAAGCTACTTACATTTTATTTTATCATTATCAGAAATATCAATATTTCTGCAACCATGTCTTAATGTTAAGGCAGCATCCTTAAAACAATTTTGCTTTCTTTCAAATTGAATTAATGAAGCTTTTTTTTTTTTTATATAAAAAAAAACAGCTCATTTAATATTAAGAACACGAAAAATCAGAATTGTATATAAAATTATACCATGCCCACGCTCAACAATCATTTTTTCTTCATTTGATAATTTCAAGAAATTTTCTGCCCAAGCTTTATTAAATAAAATGACGTAAAGAATATAGACGTTTAATAGCTTAAACATGTCTTATTCAAAGGTATGTAAATTACCTGATAAATCATTATCTTCTAATTCGTGGAATTTCTCATCCAATTTAATATTTCCAGCTCCAATTTCATTAAATTTTAAAAAACTTGGTAAGTTGAACCAACTATTGTCAGATGCAAATAGTGATGAGATACAAACTAACAAATATCCAAATAAAATATTTAACAAGAGCTGTGAAATCCTCATTTTGTCGTAAATTTATTCTGAATTATTTTTTTTATGAACAATAATAAACGCGTTATAATTGGAAGAACATTGAAATAAATGAAGGAAATTTTTTTATTCTAAAAAATAATTCCATGAATGTTCATGAAACTTGATTATATATTGCATGAATTTTCTTATTAATCACTATGATGATTTACCTATTGGTTAGATAAAATTTCGATTTACACCGTTAATGATTGTCTGTTGTATAATTAATGACAAATATATTTATTCAATTTTTTATATTTTTTTCTAATAATAATGCGAAATGTCAGAAATAGGTTTGATTTATAGATGATGCCTATCTATTACTAAAAAGTCGGGAAATTATTGGTTTATAGTGGCGATTGATGAGATACAGTCTGCCTTCATTATAACGTAGTGATCGGACTGGAAAATTTTATCGTTATACATTATATAATGAAATATTCGCTATAATGTTATAAGTATTATTATAATAATAAAAGTTTTAAATTGTTAAAAAATTTTAGCCGTTAGAAGATTTCTCTGCTATAGTGAGAGGTCCGCTATGTAAAACATCCGTTATAATGAGGGTAGGCTGTATATTTAGAGATAATAAATTTGTAATTTTGTTTATGTGATATTAATGAATAATTGTTCAAGATTTATTCGAGTAAAAAATTTCGTCTTGAATAAAGAAATACATATAGTCTAAGGGAAATAAATCATTGTTATATTATGTAAACGTAAACAATAGCTACACTCTTTCGTTCTCATGAATAGTTAGTATTTCACTTCGTACCGTCAACCACAAGTTGCGTAAGTGTAACTAAAAGATTAAAATTAAGCTGAACGTTTAACATTAGATTTTACATCCTTATTTCCAACCCAATGTGAAAGTATCTGTGAAATCTGTGAAGAAACAAATCAATATGGAATGAACTATCAGATAAAGGCAAAAGATGATTTACATCATGACCGACACTGGAAATTTATTTATAAACCACGAACTTTTTTCTGCGAAACTACTAGGTAAAAAACTACATGAATTTATGACTTTACATAATTTTTCACGAATATTTTATGCGTTCTACGGACCTTCGGTAATACTACACATATATATTGTTAAGCAATTTATAATTACATAATTTTTATATCAGACAATTACATAACATTATTATCATTTATGTGGTTTCACATAAAAAATATATATGGATTTTCAAAGTTCATTATTGAAGACACGAAAAAATTCTAAAACAGGGTGAAACATGAGTCATCAGCTAGTAAAATTCGTGAAGTCTATGTTTTTTATTATACAAAAGCGGGTTCCAACCCTCATGTGATCTACATAGCAGATTTCACTCTACATAGCGAATTTTACTAGCTGGTGAAATTCGCAAATATTTGGATAAATTTGATGATTTTTTAGCCAATATGAAATTTATAATTTAGGCCAAATCATCAAAAATCGATATTTGTTGGCAAATTTATTTCTCCAAGAATCTTAAGTTCGTTTTCTAACATTGTAGGATAACAAGAAAAATTGAAACCTTATCACTGTATCTTAGAACGATATTCATTGATCAGCCCAGAGGAACCGGTTTTAATAATTACATCAATTCTAAATTTAATGAGAAATTTTGACACAAACTATTATAGACTTCGTAATTAAAATATCGATATCCGGTTTAACTCGAATCAAAATAGAATTTCCCAAATTTAATTGGATAAATGTGATAAAATTGACGTGATAAACTCGAATTATTAAAACCGGTTCCAACCTCGACTTATTTTAAAATACGTATCAGATATCGATATGTACATACTTTCTAAAAACGTAACTTTTCACTAACAAACAGATCAAAAATAATCCAAATTAAATCACAGCCCCAAAAATTTCATGATAGTAAATCATTAAATAGTTATATATAAGTTCTAAGTGTTGGAAACGGTCAACAAAAAAGATAGTATGTATAAGATTTAAACTTGAAAAAACTTAATATACTGTATACTATTCGTAATAGGTTGATGATGTATATAACAACCTCTTATAAGTTCGGTATAACTGTTTTACTTTATACTATTTGATTGACAACAACCACCGATTTATGCTTAAGTATAAGTATAACAAGTTAACAAGTTTATTACTATACTCAAAGTTATTCGGGATACACTATAACTAATCTATGGTTTATTCGAGTTATCCATGTATGAAGACACGATTACTCTCTATGGAACTGTTATCTATCGATTATTCAATAAAGTATTCAACTTGTTCGTGTATGAAGACACGACTACTTCTTTATTATTGAGTTGTTGAGTTGTTAACTGTCTTTTTTACAAGTGCGATTTTTTAGGTTATTTATACATTTCAAATCATTATGCTCTTTTGCTATCTTTCTATTAGAACATCTTTATTTAAAGCTATGGATTTTACGGGTGCTTAATAACACTATATAGCACTTCGTAGCACTACTAATGTTCTGGACATTAGGGTTACGTTACTATTTGGTAAATTTTAAGAAAAACTCACCGTAACGGTAAGTAGAGTTTAAATATTTATAAAAAATTCTAATACTGATCTAGTGAACAGACCCAATTGCAAGCCATATACTCGATGACCGTTCTCCTCTTGTAATGTCCCTAACAGGCTTAGCAAGATATAATTTTGTGAACCTTTAAAACTCATGCTACCTCCACCATTATCATCTTAAATTATCTCTAAATGTGCAAAGTTTCCTCAAGAATTTTAGGACTGTCAAAATAATATAAAGATTCTTAATTTCCGAATGTCAACAAACAAAAATTTGTAGTTGATAGCATATTATCTGTAATGTATGTTATATATTTATTAATTCCCAATAAGTGTTAAAGGGAGCATTTTACTATAACTTTCATATATGACAATGAGGAAAAAGCATGTAGTAAAAAAGAAAAACATCTTAATATCTTGTGATTTACACAACCATCATCATTAGAATCGTAATAACACGTTCTACAACTTTAATTATTCAAATGATATTTACTTAGTAAAAAAAAAACTTTTCATTGTAATGAATCGGCATTCCACTACTATAAAAAATTTATAATAAGTTCCGACTATGATAATTAGTAATGATTATACCCTTTAACTGAGAACTACCTCTTAATTATTTCTCGGATCAAGGTGACCCTTTTGATTTAGTACTTGGGGTGTGACCAATCATGGAGTATGACAAATAAGTATTTACTATATAGTTTATATAGTAAATACTTATTTGTCATACCCAATGATTGGTCGAACTGATGTTAACTCTAAACGTATTTAAAATGACCAAGTTTAGTGTAAGCGACACACTAAATATAACTAAATATTTCTTTAAGAGTTTCTTGAGTTTGTAATGAATCTTATTTGGTCTGCATATTGTCGGTTTATTTGTTTGCTTGACTAAATTTAAAATGAAACGTTACGGTTACGTTCAAATAAATTACCCGAATAATTACCCGAGCGATCGATTTACATCCGCCAATCAACGCCCTATGATATATATATAAGATAAGTTAAATCAGCCAATCACATGGATTCCTCCTATGACTTTTAGATTTGGTCAAAAGTTCCTTGACATACGGAACTTTGCTAGAGGCTTTTTAACTCGACATTCGCCACCTGTTAAAGCTCAAGCTTTAATACCCTTTGTGGTTGAAAAAACGGTAAATTATTTGGGGTTTTTTCCTAATACTGCAACATTTTGATAACATTTTTTTAATCAAATATTTAAATAGTCAAGGGGTGAACGTTCATATGACATATTTTCTAGACTTTTAAAAGAAAGGATCGTATGCTTGAATGGACATGTAAATAAAATATCATAAATATATATTTTTTTTCTTATATTTTATTTATTGTTTGAGTTAAAGCCCATATTCTTGATATTAAAGGTAGACGATAGTGTAGCGGCTGTAGTTGTAGCTCAATTATTATTTCTTGAAGCTGAAAATCCAGAAAAACCGATTAGCTTATACATTAATAGTCCTGGTGGTACTGTAACTGCCGGCATGGCTATTTATGATACTGTAAGTCTTTTTTTAAATACGCATATATTTATATATACATATATCGATGTGATTTGTACTTATATAACTTTATCAAAAATGAATAGATGCAGGTATAATTAATTTTAATATACTTCCAAAATTATTTCTTAAAATTATAACGAATTATATAATATGTTTCATTAAATAGTACATTCAATCACCAGTATCAACACTTTGCAATGGTCAAGCATGTTCAATGGGCTCATTACTTTTGGCCGCAGGTAATGTTATCGGCTATTGCATTTTATTTGAATATTTTATTTACTTACAAAAAGATTATTGTTATTTTAGGCGAACCAGGAAAACGTTATACACTTCCAAATTCTACTATAATGATACATCAACCAATAGGCGGTGCATCAGGTCAAGCAACTGATATTGCTATACATGCTAAAGAGATATTAAGAGTTAGAGAGAGATTAAATAAAATTTATCAAAAACATTGTAATAAACATACACTAGACGAAATTGGTAATATTTCATTATGAATTTTGTTGCTATTATTATTCTTATTATTATTAAATGATTTAATTTGTTTAATTAGCAATGGCTGTTGAAAGAGATTATTACATGACTGCTGAGGAAGCTCTAGAGTTTGGTTTGATTGATAGAGTTTTGGAAAAAAGGGAAGTTACTCCATCAGAACCATTAAAATGATGTTTGGATAATCTACAATTTTTTAAATCTATGTTTCTATTTCCTTAATAATAAAATTTCGCTAATATTGGATTGCATAAGCGTAGTATATATTAATAAGTTCAATAAGGTTCCCAGAAATGTTCCGTTGTGATTTTTGAGTAAATGAGTATAAAGTTGATCGTAGATGCATTAAATTTTATTATAATTAAGTTCAAAGATATTAAAGCTTGACGGTGATTATTTACTAATTCACAAATGAAGCCTTTCTAAAATAAGACAAATATAGTTCAAGAATAAGGGTGTAGAATCACCAATAATTTAAAAATGGAAAATGAAGCTGAGAATTAAATAGGAATTATTATTATGAATTTTTATATTTCTCTAGTTGAGCAGTTAGGTCTGTTATCTGACTACGATATGCATCTCTCATATCTTCAATGTCTGCTTGTAATTCATCCACCTGTTCCGTCTTTTCGCCCAATAATTCTAGTGCAGTGTTATATCTACAAAAAGATCATTCTTTTTAGTGGACTAAAAATAAAAACCTCAAGCATATTCTGCATACCTTTCATTTAATTCATAAAATTGGTTTTCCAACTCAGTTGCTTTTCCAGATTTCAAAGAACTATGCATAAATATAAAGCTAGATCAAGACAATACTCAATAAACAAAAAAAAAAAATTTAACTTATCAGGAATTATACATACAGATCTTCAACCTGCGTGGTTAGTTTTACTAGTTCATCTGCTAATTCGTCTAATTTGCCAGATCAAAGTTTAGTTCAATATCCATTATTATGCTAGCAAGAAAACCATGATAAGATTAACTCACCTCTATTCTTTGTTGTATGGTAAAGTTGAGCCTGTAACGTACTAACTTGTCCTTTCAAGTACCTTATAGAGGAATTCAATCTCTCGGTCATTATAACATTACTTATTATGCTAGATCCACCATCAATGCTAGACCTACTAGATCTGAGACTCGAAGTTGGACTTTTTAACATTGGTGATGGTACTCCTCCCTCGGCATGTTTCTCCAAATGTATTTCACTTACGGAACGTAACGAACTCAGCTGCGTTTCACTTGCTGATCTTATAGGGCTACCTCTAAAAGAATCCACTTTCACTGATAGCCTTTCCTGTTCACGTTCCTTTGATTTGACTTCTTGCTCTGATCGTAGTCTCTCTTCCCATTCATCTTGTTTTTCTTCAAGTGTTTGTCGTAGTATGCAACGATATTGTTCTTCTACTTCCTTTAGATTTTTTTGATGACATTCTTCGGATGATTCAAGATTTGACGTAAGGGTTTCAATCTCACTTTGTAAGATTGGAATTTTAGCATTAAGTGATTCTATTTCCTCACTTAATTGTGAATTTTTTTGTTGAGCTGCGATAAGTTCAAGTTCTTTTTGCTCAGAATGTGACTTCTGAGATAATTGAGATAATGTGAGGGATTAGCATTAATTTGCTTAAAGTAGCCAATTTCCATGAAACCAGTTTTTCCCTACCAATTCTCTTAATTGAGAATTCAATTTTTTACATTCTTCAAGATATCGGTCACGTTCAGCTTCCATTTCAGTCAACCGTATTGTAAGACTGTGAAATGTATTCAATATTAAGTATTTATAAATCATAGAACATATAAATCAAATTAAAATATTATTTATTTTACAAACTTATGCTCAATTTTTTCCCAATTTTTAACCGATAATGCGTATTGTGTCTTTACATCTTCTATCTGCTTAAGTAATTGAATTCGATCTATTTCCCATTCTTCTGACGTCGAGTCTCGTGCATAGTTTTCTGCTATTTGTAATCGTTGTTGTAATACCTTTAAGCGAATTATAAAAGTTAATTCATTTTTATATAAAAAAAGGTTATATTTATCACGCAGATAACATACCAGAATTTCATTCCGTAAATTATCTTCACGAAGACCAGCCTGTTCTTCAACCCGTACTAAAGTGGCTCTTAATTCACGAATCTGAACGAAAGAGAAATTATAATCTTGCCAATCAATCACACAATTTATATATTAAATTAAAAAATATGCTTGCTTCATTTCGTAAATCAGTTTCTGTTGGTTCTTCAGCAGGATCTTTAATTATTTTTAATTGAACGTTCTTAGCTTCTTCTAGTTCTTGTATTTGTACTTTTAGTTGTTCTATCGTATTATTCAATAACGCATTTTGTTCGGCTGCGTTAAGTAATTGACGCTCTCGTTGCTCAATTATATGCTGAAAATTATCAGTTGTCAATTGAGACTCAACTGCTGATGCTCTTGAATCATGAGATGTTCTAGAACTGTCGATACCATCTAACTCTCGAGATTGTGCATCCGAACTGTTTGAAATAACACTGTTAGTGTGAACAGATGTTAAACTCTCAGTTTCTAATTCATTTTTCGAAGATTTTGATTGTTCTATTATATTATCAAGCATTGTCCTTAATTCTTTCGATTCTGAATCTTGTAAGTTACCAAATGTCGACACTGATTTTTGCGATCCTTGGTTTTGCGTCGAATTCGTTACGCTCTGTGAATTTAAAATTGGTGGATCAAGCGTCGTCACAAAACCAGTAACGGGATCTACATATACTTCTCCTTGGTATATGCTACCTATTCGTGATTAACAATCAGCAAATAAAACAAATATAAGAGATCACAGGTGCGATTGACTGGGGCTATAAACTAAACACATACTTTCTCCTATGTCGAGAGCTTTATCAAATTTACTTTCAACAGTATTCATCGCTTGTTTCAGCATATTTCCCCAGGAACCACTCGGTACATTTGTGTTAAAGAAACTCATGATTGTAATGAATTTTTTTTTTTGCGATCTTCAAAGTATCATAAACGATCGCTTATTTTACGCATATACGAGATTTTCTTGTCTCACGATTCGTGTAACATACGATTAGATTTGTTTTTGTGTCAAATTAAGTGTAAATAGTGTAAATTAAGTGCAGTAAATTTTGTAAATTTTTATTATAAAAATGAGAGCTACAGTACCATTATTTCATATTTTCTTGGCTTTTTTTTTCTCTTTAATCTTATATCCTTATTGACAATATGGTAATTATTACAGACGGTCTCTCGCTTGCATCAAGAAAAAGCGTTCGAGATGACTTTACGAATAAAATTCCAGAACTTAAGAAAAGTTTGAATTCTATTACAGGATTCGATTATGAATTTGTAGTGGATTTTAGTAAAATTCATGCCGATGCAGTTAAAGCTGTTCCTGAAAATAATGAATGGATAACAAAGAGTTTAGGCAATATTGCTTTTCAATATTTCGATTCTTTAATTTCCAACATTAGCAGTGTTGCTAATAATGATGACTTGGTTCGTTCCGATTTCGTTAAAATAACCAATAATAGGGAAATCCATCTTCTTACTGATTCAGATATTCAAGATAATTATAATGAAACCTCGATTGCCGATGGTAATATTTATATTAAAACACAACCTTGTTATTATGGTACCAACACTGGAGGTGTTGGTTATAATATTTTAGAATTATTAAAATCTTCAGATGAAGTACTACCTTTAATTACAAAAACTAATATTCGCGATGGTTGGGAGCAACAAACAACTTTTTTAAAAAAGTCACTCAAACAGGCTTTGGGAGAGGATTATGAATTTGTGATCGATTGGGAAAACATTTATTTAAAAGCAATTTCAGCTAATGAAGATAACTCTAATTGGTTGTCCTCTAAATTAGGTGAAATTGTTTACGCGTATTTTGAATCTCTAATCAAATATATAAATGATTACGCTAAAAAGGATGATCTGGTTAGATCGGAATTGGTTAATGTTATTTATACAAAAAAGTTTTATTTCGTTTACGATGAGGATATAAATGATTATAATGCTATCGAAGTTAAAGATGGAGAACTTTATATCAAAGTCAAGCCTGAATCATTAGGAACAAATTCATCTATTGGCTATTCTATTATCGATGTGATTAAGAATCCGAATGATGTTCTTCCGTTAAGAACAAAAAAAAGTATTCGAGATGGATGGGAAAAGGAAATTCCTAGCCTCAAAAAACAGCTCAATAAATGTTTGGGCGAAGATTATCAATTTAAAATAGATTTTGATGAAGTTTATATGAAAGTCACTAAAGCAAATGAAGATAACACCGATTGGTTTTCTAAAAGCTTGGGGAATATCGTCCTTCAATATTTCAGTTCATTGACTAAATATATTGAAGATTATACAAAGAAGGATGATTTGATTCGTCAAGAATTCTTAGATTTGACTAATACAAAAACTTTCCATCTCGTGATGGATGATGATGTTGAAGATTATCATGATGTTAAAATAATTGATGGTGGTTTGTACATTATGGTCCATCCCGCTAGGTTTGGCACTAATGCATCGCCTGGTTATGATATAGTTGAAAGACTTCAAGCGCCAGATTCAGCGCTTCCTGTGATTACCAAAGTAAATATTCGTGATCAGTGGAACATGAAGATTCCTACGCTAAAGAAAAAACTTAAAGAAGCTGTTCATGACGAAATAGAATTTGTGGTTGATTTTGATAACGTCTTTGAAACTGCAAAGAAAAATTCGGATGATGATGGTAAATGGTTTAAAAATAAATTAGGTGAAATCGTTTTTGCATATTTTGAATCTTTAGTTGCAAATATTATTAAAGATGACATGGTCAGAGATAATTTTGTTGATATCGTGAAAACTAAAAAGATTTATTTTGTATTCGATGATGAGGTTAAAGATTACAATGACATTTTGGTTAAAGATAATGCATTGTACATTAGAGTTGGACCAAAATATTTGGGTACTAATAGTAGTAACATTGGATATAACATCATTGATGTCTTGTAATTTTTTTGGTTTAATAACGTTTCGATTGTTGAGCAGTCAAAAACGAAGTGGATAAATTTCGATGCAATGTGATAAATGTTACTTTTTTCATATATTTATATAAAATATCAAGTAACTTGAAGCTTTCTACTATTTGGCTTTCACGATTTGTTTTTGGTTATCTGTTAGTCATACCGATACAGCATAGTACATTTAATAAATAATTTTTTAAAGTTCTTACGTATAAGCTGTGTGTTTTAAGTAACATCAATATACAGTCAGACCTCTATCCCTTAAACCGTTTCTCCTGCAAATTTGCCCTAAAATTTTGAAATTTGATTTGTTAATTCATGTAGTACTTGTATTACAGTAAAAATTAAGGTTTTACTTATCTAACCGGAAAATCCTGGTTTTTTACTTATTTAGAAATCCATTTATTTTTAGTGTTAGCCATGTTCGATCGTCGTCTATTACAGATAAGCTTTGTCGATCACGATCATCGTAATTTTTATTTTTACTTATTTTCCTTACATATCTCTTTAATCCTATTTTTTTCAGACGTCAAAATATACATTATGGACGATAATATTGAAGATAATGATGCATATACTTTTGAGCTTATATGAAATATTGAGAATGAAATCGAAAATGAAGTTAGAGATCTTACTGATGACTACAATGATGATGAAACTGAAAAAGAGGTTGTGAACATTAAAAATAACAAAAAAATCAATAAATATAGTCATACAAAAGGAAAAAAAAGTATCTCAATCAAATTTATTTAATTTATTATACCACCGTTATGTATTTTAAAAATTTCAATATAATAAACCATATTATACTTCTTAAGTAAATGTAGCTAACAAATTAAATATTAGGAAAATTACCTTATATTCAATTTTTTGTTTATTTTTTTCTAATTCACAATTAAAAACTATTGTTAAAATACAAATTATTATGCAATTGTAAAATTAGGTAGAATGAATTTCTTTAACAATTAAAAATTATTAATATGCTTTGCTTTAATAATTATATAGATATTTTTAAGTTACCAAATAGAAAAGATTATTAAAAAACAGATTGGAAATATTTACAACATAGAATTATTAAATATATGACTTTAGTTCAATTTGAACAAGTTATGTTTTATATTTAGTTATTTTAATTTTATTTAATTTTTTTTTAAAAAAATAAAGATAAAATAATATCTATATATTTCAAATATTAAAACAAAATTATCTTAATTATTATAATATTTAAAAATTAAACCTTTGATTATACATATTTAAAAAATTTTCAAATTAATATACTTACCAATATCACAAGTTTTAATTAACAAAATAATCATTAGATTTTGAAAAAAAAATTGTTATACAATGTAAATTAAAAATAAACTCATATCAGAAAAATACAAAATATTTTTACTATATAATTCAGAATACACTTATTGTTTTATCTTTATTTTTTATATGAAACTTATTAATTTGAATTCTAAAGTTAATCTAATTTCAAATATTAATAAAATTGATTAACAGATTTATTATTTGATATCTCAACTTTTTTTTTAAATATTAAGATAACCTCTTTGGTTTTTTGACTTTTATCAATAATTTTTGGCAATATGATTCTATAAACTATTATAGAAAGAGTATACAATTAGTTACACATTGTAATATGGTTGCTTAACCTAACTAGATTCTAAATATTTGTTTAATAAATATGTCATCGCCAGTCAAATCAAGCAAGAATATTACTTGACTTAACGTGAATGAGTGGTTAAGAAATGTGTTTAAAAAAAAATATAAGTTGTATTCCTAAAACTAAGATAAAAATAACTAAAATAACTAAGAAATAAACTAAAACAA
>CAJVQA010004816.1:0-17043 GCA_910591915.1 Cetraspora pellucida
TGTTTGTTTATCTGCGTGATTACGCGTCTGTTTGTTTATTTCCTATTCTGCTTATTGTTTACTCTGCTTTAATTTTCATGTCACGTGTACGATCTGCACTACAGGGTTTCTGTGTTTTTCCGTTTTTTCTAAAAACTTTTCTAAAAGACAGGAAGAACTTGAAAAAACTGCCTCTGGGCTGTTATACTGCTGTTCTTCTATTTTACTATTCTAACAAACTATAACTAGTTTCCTATTAGCTTTCTTTTTGCTTAGTCGGCTTTAACACTTTGTCTTGATGGTTTTTGTGTTTTTTTGTAATTTTCTTTTCTACTCCAAATTTGGTCGTGAGGATCAGCGGAGAGAGTTGATGATCAAAACTTACTTTTAACTTACATATAAAAAATAAGACTTAGACATATAATTTGCAATTTAAACTTACAAAAGTGGCCAAGACTTATTAAGATTTGAGTGTTAGTAATAATATAAGAAAAAGAAATATAATATTTAATTTATTAAATAGTTTAAAAATCAATTTTAATGATAATTTGTAGTATTAAAATAGAAGGTAAGAGTAAACTAAAAAAAACTGAGTTATATTAATAAAAAATATAATTTAAAACTGTGCAAAATATGAAATACAGTATAAAATTTATATTTGTTTATATATTTGTTAGTTTAAATAAAGAAAAAATTTAATAAAAAGAAAAATAGCAGTATTATAAGAAATAAAAGTATTATAAATAGTGAAAATAAAACTAATAAGAACTAAATTAGATAAATAGAAATAAAAAATAGTATCTATAAAAAGTTATACAGTTTAAAACTATTAAATATACGAATTTTTTTATACAAATTAGAAACAAGATTAGTAAACATATCAAAAGCAGTTGTATTTAAGATACAATTAAGAAAATTAGAGACAAAATAATAAATAGTTTAAGTAGAAGAACAAGTAATTCAGTATAATGAAAAACTAGTTTAATTGCATTAATAACAAGAAGAAAAGTAAGAGAGTTACATTTGTAAAGAATATAAAAAACAGATAATTTATTTAGAAGAATTTTAATATAAAAGGGTTTCAGAATAGAAAACTAAAAGTTATAAACAAAGTTAGAGATTTTTGATTGTTATTAATATAGAGCCAAGTCACTTTCAAATTAATATCAGATGCTATAGTAGATTATTGTTAAAAGTAATATTAAGTTGTTTAAAGTATTATAATATAAGCTTGATAAATAGTATAAATAAAGTGTCAAATAGAAATTTTAATAAAAAGTTAGTCAATAAATAAAATAGGCAAAATTATAAAGTTTATTAGTTAAGAATATTAAAAAAAGTAATATTTGGTAATTGTAAGCAAGTTGGTTAGTAAGATTATTGAATAAGTCATTTTGGTATACAATAACTTTATGAAAAGTAAGCTAAATATTATATGAGTTAATAAATTTAATAAGAGTTTATCAATTAAAGAAATATAAAGTATAAGTATAAAAGAGTTTGGATGCTAATAAACAAATACTATTGTATTTAGAGATTACTGATTGTGAGTTAGTAAAGATGTGAACAAAAAAGTTTCTAGAAGCAATAATAATTACTAAGAGAAAAGTAAGAATTTTAGCTTTAAAGAAGCATAATCAGAGTTTGACTTGTATCTGAAATGAGTAAATAGTTACAAAGTTATTTATTTGAACCTAACCTCTGCTTATAGAGTATTGAAAGATACAAAATTAATAACAGAGCCATTGGTATAAAATAAAATAATAAATAGATTATACTTGTAGTTAACAATAGACTGTAGATTATTAGTAAGTTGACCTAGTTAAAAAATACAAGACAGTTGTTGTAAGTTGATTGTTAATAAAAAAAAAAGATAAACTATATAAAAAGTGTTATATAGCTATAAAGTATGCAATATCAAGAAAGTAAGTATGTAGATTAAGAATTTTATATAACAAAGTAGTTTAATAACTAAGTTTGTAAGAATAAAAATAATGCATTTGTTAGCAATTATATTATAATTAAAATAACATCTAGAGCATATAGTAGTAGTAAAAAAAAAAGTAGAATAAAGATTAGAAAACTGAAACTAAAATAAATAATGCTAATAAGTAATAAAACTAAAACCTGTGAGACTATTATGCCTTCTGGCCTTATCAATAATTATTTAATTATTAAAAACAGTAAGTAGTTTGAGTTTAGTGTAGAGATAAAATAACTAGTAGTATAAGAAAAGTAGTTTGCTTAAAGTAAGTTGAAATGATCATATAAAGTATATTAATAAAAATAACTAGAGATAAAAGTTTATAAAACACTTCCAAAGTAATTGTTAGATAAACTGAATAAAAGGTATATAAGAGAAGCATATGCACCAACCAAACTATCAGAATCATTAAAGAAAAAATATATAAGTATACTATACTAGATTATTTAGATTGGTAGTTTGAGAAGTTCTATCAATTCTAAGTAGCAGTTAGTAAGAAAGAATAGAGATGATATTAAAAAGATAGGTACTAGGATTTAGATAAACTTTATAAAGATTAAAGCAGTTTAATAAATAATTCTAATAATAATTATTGCTTCTGGCTATAGTGAAAAACCAGGTTAGTAATAAAAAAAAAATATGGCTTTCTTTAGTAAATTTACTTTAAAGATAAAAATAATTCTATGAATTATAGTCCTAAAGTTTTTTTTTATCTTTTTTTTACTATTCTAGACATTTTTAGAATCTGTTATATCTCTTAAAGACCAAAGTTATTTATTCTATAAAAATTATCAGATGGCATATGACTCTGCATGTTACCAAATTTATAAGATAACTTATGTATCATCAAGTCTGCTATATGATGTTTCAGGTCTCTGAACTTGCAATATAGATCTATTATACTTTTCAGTCTGCAGTTTCTTACTTTATATAACCTACTAGCCAGATCATTTATATATTTCAAAGTTCTTAATTCTACTGTTATGTATTTTTAAATTGAGCTCTCTTAATATTAATATCATTTGTTAACAGATTATGTTTTATTTAACTGTCTTCAACCCTGTAGCTATGCTAGTAACTACATTATTTTTGTATAAATCTTGTTCTTGCTTTTAAATAAAAGTTCTTTGCAGATCTTTTTTCTAATTGAATTTTGGACAGAGTTGTTGTTACTCTTTGAACTTAAACTTATAATCTTGTAATTAAGACTTAGAAGCACTAACTATTGCACTATCAACCTACAGATCTTACAGTTTTAAAGTTAAAATAAGGATCTAAGTACAAGAGACCTGATGAAGTTAGTACAAGGGTTTCAGATCAGAGTTTAAATGAAGCATCTAAGCAAAGATATCAGATATAACAACTGATAGAGAACTTTTAAGCAGATTCTTTAAATAAATAATATAGAAAAGTTATATGTATAACCAGTTGTCTGCTTATAATGATGTTTAAAAAAAGTATTAATAAAGTCAAAAGATCAAAAAGATTATCTCAATACCAAAAAAAAAATTAAAATAAAAACAAAAGATAAATATATATAATCTTACTTTAAATACAATATAAAAATAAAAACTAAAAAAAAAATTTTATAATAAATAAATATATCAAGAAAAACCTAAAATATCTAAAGCTAATATTATTTTTTTTAAAAAATTTTTTATTAAAGATCATAGAATATTTAAAAATAATAATAATAATGTTTTATTTGTATTAGAAAAAGTCTAAGCAAGCAATTTGAAAATGGTTTTTGTTAAAAATAATAAAATTATTAAATCTCCAAAAGATTATTATTATAAATATATTTCTAGTAATAAAACTAAAAAATATTCAAAGTCTGATAACTATAATAAAATTCAATAGGGTGTGGTGACCTAGTGAAGTGATCAGGTTGTCAACCCTCTAAGTGGTAGGTTGGGTGTTCAAATCCTATCGACGGCGAAAATTTAGATAATCATCTATATAATATTCGTATTACAGCAACTGTTACTAATAATTGAGTTAGGATATCTGTAATGGCAGTTATACTAGCATGACTAACAGGTCATGGGGCATTCGTGTAACAGGTCACATGACATTGTCCTTTGGGACAAGGTTGTAGTTACATGAAGAAATGCAAATCAGCAATAGGCAGTGCAAACACTAGATAAGTTCTTGTAGCTATATAAATCTGTTGAAATTGGGTAACAAGAAGTCTATTTGGAAAGACCTGAGTAGAGAGGTAGCCAGATCTTTGACGGCCCTACTGTAAAGGCTAGCCTTATGAAATGGATACCAAGGTCAAAGTAGCTGGATGGGCAAAAACCTCTAGGTGGAGGTACCACCAACCAGGCTGCCAAATTGAGCCAGAGGAAAAGGATATCAGGCTGACCTGATATATTAATAGACCGGTCATAAGTTCTATCAGGCTATCTGGATTGGGAGTTTAGTTAATCAGCAGAAGTATACTAAAGTATTTCGGATATGCTGTAAAGTAGATGCTGGGGTTTGTGTGAACTCTACAAGGGCATAGTGGTTTAATGGTCAGCCCTGATCACAAGTGTTGGTTCTGCCATAGTGATACCTAGGTCAGTTGTAAAAATAGATACAGAAGGCTCTGAGGAGTTTACCTTGAGGATAAATTAGTCCTAAGGTTGAGGACGATGATCTGGTACATCTGAGATGACCATGATGTTAACACAGGTTACAGGTTCAGAGGGTTTAAAGTAGAACACCCAAGCAGGGGTGTTAGGTACAGCAATTGGTAGGAAACCTTCGGGCGGACTTCTTAAATAGGTAATATAGAAAAGTTACACATGTAGCCAATTGTACGCTCTTCTGTAGTGGTTCATTGAACCACAATGCCGACAAGTGATTAATAAAAGTCAAAAGACCAAAGAGGTCATCTTAATATAAAAAAAAAAAAAAAAAACAGCAGACAAGTGCAAAAGATGGATAAGACAAAATCAGAACATGAAAGTAGTTCCAGAGTTATTTATAGAAAAAATGAACAACAAGATAAATGCAACATTAGAGTAGTTACTAGAAAACAGAAAAATAGAAGAATGAAAAAGAGAAAAAATAAAGCTATTAGAACTGAGGTTGGCAGAAGAACTAGAAATGAAATTAATCAAGAAACAAGAATTAAGTAATATAATTACAAATCAATTAACAGAAACTCTAATACAGAACAAGAGAAGAGACAAAGAAAAGTACATTATTTATACTAATGAAGCACTATACAAGAAGAGAAAAGGAGACAGTACAGAAAGAATAGATATTTGCTAGATACAAGTAGATAATAAAGAAGACTGGCCAGGGGAGAAAAATGTATTTGAATTTGAGAGATGGCCATCAGCAACAATAGCAGAGCTAGCAGCAATATGGACAGCAATTTTAACAATTCCAGAAGGAACGAATATAGAAATATATACTAATAGCATCACTGCATTAAGAAACATTAACAGAATAATTCAAAATATAGAAGATGGAAGCATTATAAAAAGAAAAAATGCAATGTAGATAATGAACATTGTAGGTCTTATTAAGAGTAAGAACATAAAGACAGAAATAGTTAAAGTTAAAAGTCATAGTAAAAATAAGTAGAATGATAGAGCAAATTCTCTCACAAAAAAAAGGTGCAACTTGTGGAAATCTAATTTATGCAAAAAAGGTTATATGTAATAGAATAGAGTACTACTTAAAGTAAAAAAATAAGAAAATTGATATACTAGCAAGGCTTCTGTGTAAAATAATAGCAAACATCAGGATTGGAGCCAGTTAGAAAGAGACAATCCCAATAAGAGCACTAGAACCAGAATCAGAAAATACATTACATAATTGGACAAGTTTCTGGAAAGAAATGAATAGAACAAAAAGAGTCTACTGTACTTCAAGGAAACTTAGCACAAGAAGAGCCACAGCAGTTAAGTGTATAATGAACCAACTGCCAACACTTAAAGAGTTAAATAGAAGAAGGCCAGAAGTATATACAACAGCAGAGTGCCAGATATGCCAAGTTGGAAAAAAAGAAATACAGGCACATCTAGCAAATTGTAGTAAACAAAAAAGTTTGTAGAAGCAGATTCAAAAAGTTGCAACAGCAATAGCATAGAATGGGCTCAAAGAAGAAGAGAAGAACAGAATCTCATCACAAATCTTATTTAAAACACTATTTGAAAAATCAGAAGCTGAGGAAATCAAAAACAGTAAAGTACTGATAAAGGGACTCATAAAGGTTAAAGTAAAAAAGAAACTTGAAAGGCTTTTAACTAAGCAGACAATACAGAAGTGCATGAATATAGTAATAAGAATGGTATGAAACACTTTTTACAACCAAGTATAGAGAATCCAATATAGAAAAATACAAGACTAGAAGAAGAAGACTAATATAACAAACAAGAAGAAAAAAGGTGTTTGTATAAAAAAAAGATTAAATAAAGAGAAAAGAAAGGATCAACAAACAAGAGAAGAAGAAAAAGAAAAGAAAATAGTAAAAGCAAACTAAATGAAAAAAGAAGCATTGAAGACAATCAATATGCTTGTCACAGAAGAGAAGAGGCCCTTTTGGTATAGCTTTAAGTAGTTAGATGGGCAGTCTATCTCTAACTGAAATAGTGTAACAGGTTGCATTTAGGTACTATATGGGTGGCTAAGTGATGCTAGACTTAGATATTAGAAAATTCTATGTAATTGTATATGTATATAGTTTCAAGAAACTTAATAAAGTACTAGTATAACTGCTTAAGATTAAAAAAAAATATATATATATATAAATATAATATTTTTATAATATTAATATAATATTCCTATAATATAATAGTTTTATATTACTAAAATAATATTTTTATATAATATATATTTTATAATATTAAATATTTTTTAAAATTTAATAATATTAATTTTGATTATATTGAATTATATAAACTTATTTAAATAATAAAATTTATAAAAAAATAAATTATTTATAAAAATAATTATAATTTAAAATATATATATATTTATTTATTTTTATTTTAATTTTTAAATTTTATATTTAAGATTAAATTTAAGTTAAATTTTTATTGTTATATAGACTTATAAGCTATATCAAGCCTATAACAAGTTTAGAAATATAACAAATAAGCCTATTTGAGCTGGCTTATTTAGGAACACTATCAACAAGACTAATAAGTCAAGTAAGATTAAAATTATCATCAAAGGAGTTATAGTTAGAAATAGAATAAATTCTGCTATGTCTATTGCTTAGAAATTCTATTTTCAAGAAGACAATAATTAAAAAAACTAATAATAGCAGAAGTGTATTCAGATCTGATGTATTTGAGCATTTTATAACTAATGTTTATAGAATCACAGGCTTTGTTGTTAGAAAGCTGAGTGAGAGTTTGGAAAAATTCTTTATTTGTAATAGGAGAGTTCAGAAATTAGTATTAGGTTAGGTTTATATAAAGGAGTAAAAGATAGTATTGTTATCAAAAATTATCAAAAAAAGTTTTATTAATAGGTCTAAATGAAGTTCAGTTATAAAAATGTAATTAAGCATGCTGTTTAATGAATAGTAAATCAGTTATAAGCTCATTAGACAATTTTATATTAGAAAAATAAATAGGTTAATAGTAGCAGTCAAGAATGTTATTAATAGCTTGTATAAGATGTAATGTAAGAGTAACACATTTTTTGTTAATGGCTTTGTTGATTTGTTGTCAAAGTAAGAAAGAGTTTTCAAGTTAACAAGTATGAAAAAGTTTGTTTTCAAATAGAGTAAGCATGTTGAAGCCATGGTTGAGTCCAAGATAAATTGGTGGAGTTGAGTAGTTGAAGATTATATTGTAATTTAGGAAATATTTTGATTAATATTGGAGATGTTAAAATATCAGATGAGTTTTTTAACAAGTTTAATAATATGATCAAGTTTTTTAAAAGATAAATATAATAGAGTACTATAAGGTAATTATTGATGATTGTAGCTATATTTATAGAAGACCTTGTTAGAGATAATATGAATAGCAAAGTAAATAATAAAGCATTGAATTTTGTGCCAAGTTGTTTCAATATTTTTATCAGTTTTATTATTAATAGAAGTTTTGTGCAGTAGAAGTTGTTGAGATAAGGTGTCTGCAAAGGATTCCCAGTCCTTTGTAAATATAACCTTGTAGTTGAAAATGCAGCAACTAATACCAGTATATTTATATAAGGGTTTGCTATAAGTATATGAAAATGTCCATATAGAGGTAAGAATTAGATAGTCACTAGAAGTTGAAATTTGGCTGTTATCAAGATAGTAAAAAAGAAGAAATTGTATGTTAAATTAGTTAGTTCAAATATAGTCAATATGGCTACTATTAGTATTGTTAGACTAAGTAGAATGTTTGTTATTAAAGTAAGCTCCAATATTATACATATTGGTATTGTTAAGAAAATTAATAAATTTATATTTAGAAGAAGAGCTATAAGTATTGTTTTGTATATTAAAATTACCAAGAATAATAGAATAAATGTGAAATTAAGAGGCTTATTGAATCCAGTTAATAACTGTATTTTGAGTTTAGTTACAGATAAACTAAGATAATATGGAGCTTGATATTATTTTGAAAGAAAATATCAAGTGCTAGAGCACCTTCAGGATGGATATGAATACTGTAAATATGAGGTTTAAGATTATTATAGATTATTATAACACTGCCTTTAATAAAAGTATAATTGAGAAGAAGATTTGTTAAGAGTATTTTCAGATTGGTTCATGTTACTGGTTTTATTAAGATTTAGATTAGAAATATTAAGAGTGTTAGTAATAGAAGGTTGGTTAGAGATAAGATTAGTATTAGTAGTTATAAAAAAAAAAAAAATTGATAAGGTCAGAAGAAGTTGAGGTTTGATAAAAAGAAGCAGTAAGAGGATTAATAGTTTGAGAGAATTTATGTAAAATGGTTTGAAAGATTTGAGTAAGGTTTTTCTTGGTTTTGAATAAACTAGCTTCATGTTGAGATGAGGCAGTCATACAGGTAAGATGATAGACTTTATTATTTTTAAAGATATATTTTTCAGTAGGATAATGATGCTCATTTCTTTTGGTGCAGCCAATTGGAAGAGAGTATTTAGAACAAGTATAGTAGTATATATTAGGTATAAGAAGGAGAGAAACATTGTCAGTAGAGGAAGAGAGATTAGTTATAAGTTCTTGAGTTATTTTGTTAATTTTTTTGAAGTTGCTATTGATATAAGCAGTTGTAAATTCAGTAGTTTGAATATAGTTGGTATTTGAGATTGAGATAAATTTGGTATGGTATTTACCACAGAGGCAAGTAATTATAAAAGTTGAAATAGGGGCTTTAAGGAAATGAGTAATTTTATTTGATCTAAGATTTTTTGTTAAACAGATAGTAGGTTGAACTTTAGAAGTAATTGGGTAAGCCTTATTATTATTGTTTTCTTCATAGAGGGCAATTTTAAAACTGTTGAAAAAGTTTTGGTAGAAGTAATTAAGGTCTGCTGTATCAGGCTCTTGTTGACTTAAGGTAGACATTGTTAAATAGTAACAAGTTAAGTTAGATTTAGACTTTGATATATTTTCTAAAATAGAGAATATAGTTGTAAATAATTAATTTTATAAGAGTTGTAAATAAGTACAAAGGTTGTAGTTTAAGGGTGTTACTTTCAGCAGAGACAGTTAAAATGATTGGTTATCCTGAGTCAACAATTTCTGTAAATAGCAATAAATATAGATCAATTTTTAAACTACAATTTATATTACAATATTACATCGTTCTTATGTTAAATTTTAAAATAGTGAAACTAAGATTCTGAATAAGTAGTAAGTTTTTTTTTTACAATTTTATTTTTATTAACTTATTTATTTATTTTATATATATTATTTATTTTTTTTTTTTACATTTCAAAAAATGACTTTTTCGCTTGTTCCAATTGGTGCTCAACTGTCACATCATCAAATATTTCTTGAATTTCATCCAAATTTTCATTGTCCTTATTTTTCTCAATGTCTTCTTTGGGTAAGTTTTCACTTAAAGTTTTTGTTAAATTTTTTAGTAAAGCATCAGTATTTTTTCTAATTTTCTCTTGTAAATAATCTAAACAGATTAAACATTTGAATTGCTGATTCTGTAAGCAATAACTATGATAACCATGTCCACATACAAGAACACAGCCATTAATTGAATCATAAGAGACATTGCAATAAATCGAATCACATAAGGCTGAAATATTGAACTTTCTTAATGTAACGAAACCTCTTGGAAGATGGTGATCTGTTATTTTATACTCTAATAATGATAATTTATATGTGTTAATATTATTAGAAGAATAAATAATAAAAGAAACTTTGTTATATGCATAGTATAATTTAGTAAACATCTCTAAAAGATATATGGCGCATTTTTGGAAAAGCATCCGCAATTGTTTTGGTGAATAAAAATACTTTTCAGATCGTACAAATTGTTGTTAAAAATTATTGTTATGGCATTGTTGATAAATATTATATGCTGCACTCTGTAATTGTTCTCCTGTCGAAAATTTAGAGGTACACCACCTAATAATACTATGAAATAATTCCACAGGACAATCACTTAAAGAAGAAAGATAATTAATAATAATGCCAACTATTGGATGATTGGTTTCTATCCAATAAAAAATATCCAAAAAGTATATTAACGGCACGCACTTGTAATTTTTTCAATCAAATTGTAAAAAAAGATCTATCCAACAATGCATGCTAGTCTCCTCATAAGCTAGCCAATTACCTTCTCGATGATGTATTGTGTAAACATCCAAAACTAACAGAATTAAATTACTAAAAAGGTTAATTAAATAAAAAAACTCTATATTTTTATATATAAAGCCGAATTTTGAATAAACAAAATTGGCTATTTCAAATCATGCCAAATGTACAATATAGAGAATTAAATCAATTCTTCACAGCCGTGGTTTCTTACCGAGTTCCTTACGATTTCCAAACACCTTTTTGTAAATATCATTAAACAAAAAGAAGTTTTTTTTAAAAACAAGTTCGCAGGCATTTAATGACATATGAAGAGGGCCCATCATAGGTAAGAATGCTGTAATGTATTCAGGTATATTTTGATTATTTAAAAGAACTTTTTGTGCAATGGCCTTACGAATATAGAATTGCCCAGGCCAGTCTGCAACAACAGGAACTGCGAACTTGGAAAGATATTCCTGCATTGGCTCCTGTTCGTAAATAGCTTGAAGAGAATCTAAATACCCATCAATTCCTTTTAAACTGCATTCAGTAAAATCAAAAAGAATACAGTTTTTAATATGCTGTTCACTTTTCTTTTCTATTAACCTATCATTATAACTATGTAAAGTAAGTTTCTCTAATAATTCGGTATTAGAATATTCATTTTTTACACAATTTTTTAAATAATAATAAGGAACACCAAGATTTACAATGAAACGCTTATCTATATGTTTTATGATTAATTCTCCATCAACAACTTTAGGATTTAGCACCTGATTACGTAATATAGCCAACATTAAGCATGTATTTGCTAATATTGCTGACATATGAGTTGGTGAAGACGTATTTGTTGTATGAGGCTTATACAAGATGTGAACATTATAGTAATTGTTGATATTAATTACAAGAGCATTGTTTAAATGCTCTATAAGATTATCTTTTACACATTCATTATGTGTTTCAGATATTTTCTTTTTTTTGCGATTTACCGTCCTAGCCATTGTTGTTATACCAATATTTGCTATTGTATTTAGACCTTCGTTACTTGTTCCTGCCAAATCTAAATAAAATGCAAGATCTGATTTGAAAGCATTAATTTGAGTATTATTTAATGAAGCAAGGAGATAACAAATGAATACCATAATTTTTTTCATACGTTCTATAGTTTGACTAGTATGTTTCGATGGACATGCTGCTAAATATAATTGATTAAAAAAGTAATTTAAATTAGAATCTTGTTTTTCAAGTAATCCCCATAATTCATCAAAATTATAGATCAGCTTTTGCTTCTCTTTAGCTTCTCTGTTATAAAGAATTTTGGCCATAGATCTTATTGCATCAATGAGTTCAAAATTATGATTTAATATGTTCATTTCTTCGGTTTCCTTTTCTGTAATGCCTATCTCAATTTTTTCTATTTCTTTATTAGTAAAGCTTTTTTTTCTTTTAAAAGGATTTGCCACATATTTCATGTAACAAGGGTTACAAAACACTGTATTTTTAGTCCAGTTTTCTCTTACCAAACCTTTAAGCTGAATTTCTTGCCACATTTCATCACCTAACTGACGAAATTTCTTCGAATTAGTCTCCTTACATTCAAAGCATTTTTTGGCATCTTTCATCTTGAATAAAAAACTAACGCTTTGGGATTTAAAGAAATTCAACGAATATTGTTTTTTACGCTATGAAAGCTTTGAGTTTTCTTAGTAACTTATTGGCACTTTGCTATTAGCGCAATCGAGTAATACAAGATGTTAAAAGCACTTTAAACCTATATAAAAAAAAATTTTGATGAATTGTGTAATGTTAAACAAGAATCTACATAGGGGCACTGTCTCTGCTAAAGGTGTTACTAGAATAACACAAAAGTGTAACTAAGATGAGTAGGTTTACCAATGTGGCTTGGGTACTGAATACAAATAGAATTTGTAGTACAAATTACTGTGTAATATTAATAAGGATTAAATATAGAAATATTAATTATGTGAATGAGTTTCTATTAATAGATTGGTTACAAAATATTGGTGTAAATTAATAAGGTATAGATTAGAAAGTAATGGTATAGTTACATGAAAACTGTGTAAAGAGAAAAGAGAATAGAATGAAAACAAAAGATAAAAAAAAAAGTTTTGTAAGAGAGTAAATACTGAATTTAGTTATAGTTTGGTCAATATTAGATTAAAAATCTTTATTTAGAGCTTGTTTTGACTAGATAAGTGTATACTACAACTTTAATTAAGAGTATAAGACAGGTTAAGGCAATAAAAACTATAAAATAGTTAAAAGTTATCAACTGGAGGTCAAAGACTGTTAATACAGTTTTCTTGATGAATTTGAAGTATAAAGACTTAATATTTGCAAATTATATGTAAAATGATGAGATGAACAAGTTTACTTAGAAGCCTAAAATAGATTTTCTTAGTAAAATAAATAGGTATAAGTGTTTTTTGATAAATAAATTTTTTAGTTAATTTTTGTACAATGAATTTGTAGAAAAAGTTTTTTTTTTTTTCTGCTTGTTGGTCTATTTAGATTCAAGTTATTAGAATTTTATAGAAATAATAGGTTTCTCTTAGTAGTCTTGCTGTTTTTACAAGTGCTTTATGTGTTGTTATTGGTAATGTTAGGTTATATTTTGTTATTTGTTATGGGTCTTCTGATAGATCAGGTTTGTTTGTAGGGTTTTTACTGTCATAATGTGAAATGGTAGAGAAAGTAAAAACTTGTACTATGGTCCAATTTGTTAGATAAACTTTTTGCTTGTAATTTTTTAGTTATTAGATATGTAAAGCTATCATTTGTTTTGATTTTGTTAGTTTCTTTAGACAGATATGGCTTTGCTAGAAAGTAATTATTAAGTAGTCTTTCAAAAAAGTAATCTTTTCATAATATTTGAATTGTTTCTTTAATGTCTGTATCTAAGTCTTGTAGGTCTATGAGGAAGTAAAATCTATACATAGGCTTCAAGTCTTGATAAACTGCTAGTAATGGTTTTTTTAAAGTTGGTAGATTGAAATAATTACTTGAGATTCTGTTAAAAGAGTAATAGTTTCTTAGTTGACTTCTTTTTATAATTGAGAAAAGATGTTTGATTTTAGAGTTTAAGTCCTTCACTGAGTCAGATAATGGTTCTAATAATGTAAAGTAGATTTCTGGTAGTTTGTCAAAGTGGTAGATTCTGTATAAAGCTGCAATGACTGTTTTAGTATGTTCTCTTTGTTATATAAATAAGTCAAAAGTAGCATTTAAATAATATTTGTTGGAATTTGGTTAGGATCTGTTGGTAGTTGTTATAAGTATGTAGTTGTTGCTTTTTGTATAATCTTATATAGGTCTAGGTTGTTTTCTATTGTTTTGTCTTTGGTAAATCCTTTGTAGTATTTGATAAGATAAAATATTTGTTTTGTAGACATCTTGTAGAACTTTGTATTAGTTAGGTAGTTAATTATTATTTTTTGTCATAATTTTTAATAAATTAGATCTTTTGTTTTCTTATTAGTAATAGTTATTTTGTTAATTAATTTATATTTTTTTAGTGCTTCTTGATTGAGATTTTTATAGGCTTCTTGGTATTAAGGCATTGATTTTTTTACTCTAGTAAAGATAAGAAAAAATGTGGCATCTCAGTATTTAAACTTAGCTTTAATTGCTAAGTATAGTGCCTGATTTGTTAGCTTGGTTTGCATTTTGTACTTGATAAAATCTTGGATTCCTTCTTTATTTTTAAGTGCTTTTACTATTTTGTCATAGTTCTATGTGGCTTTGTCAAATGCTTCATGTACCTCTTCTTCTAGTTTCTTGTTGATCTCTTGTGTTTATTCTTCTGTATAGTTATTTTGCTTTGTACTTTGTATATTGTTTTTGTGTGCTATATTTTTTTGTACTATCTGGCTGTATGTTGCTTATATTGTTGCTTGTTTTGCTGTTGTATTACTGTCTTGTTGCTGTGTATTAGACTTTATTTTCATTTGATCACTGTCTAATTCTATTACTGTGTTTTGATTTTCAGTATCTTCTACATTATTGTTGTACTCATCTATATTTACATTCTGATTTGTTGTACTGTTTTGGGTTGCTATTATGTTTATAATTATGCTATAGTTGTTGTTATTGTTTATAGTATGTTAATTGTTATTATCACTTTTCATTTCTGTCATATTGTTATCCAAACTAGTTTTGTTTTGTTGTTGTTGTTTTGTAATGATGTCATCTTTGTTTTTATCAGGAATATACTAGTTTCACTACTTTTTGCTCTTTTGTAAAATAAAGCTAAGTCAAAGCAGAGTTTTTTTGTCTTTGTACTAGAGTGTGCTATATCTATTTTGTTTTCTTTTTTGTTTGTATTATTGCTATTGCTGTTGGTTTTGCTTCTAGTATTGTAATCTTTTATTTTGAGCTTTTGTTATATTTCAAACATAAATTTACCAGTTGGCCCAAAGACCTGTTGCTTTGGCATTTTGTTTGTTGTCAATGTTTTTTCTCTTTTGCACTTTATTTTGGCTTATGTTAAACTATAATATGCTGTTTTAATGTGTTGTAATTACTTTTGCCTTAAGTTTTGTTGTTTTTATTTTTTTTACTTATATTTTTAAGATTTTCAAGAAAGAGTTTTAATACTTATAATATGATTTGATATTGTTGATTCAATAGTATTTAGATAAATATGTGTTACTGTTTTTATAAAGTTAATAGATATTTTAATTGGATTAAGAAAAGAATTTTAATGTAGATGTTGAATAAATTTGATAAGCATAACAGGTTTTAGTATTGGAGGTAGTTTGTGATGTTTTAAGAATTTCTTATAATATTTGTTTATTTCTGTAGAAGTTGAAGTATTGGAAGTAGAGATAGTATTTGTAATGTCTTCTACAAAATTACTTACTGTTTTAAGCTCAGCTTGCATAGCTGTAAAAATACTATAGCTTGTCCTATACATTAAGTATAGTCATTATATTTCTGGTTCTTTATTACAATAGGCTTTACTGTTTGCCTACTGTTATCATTCTTTTCTAAGAATGGTTCACAAATAGTAGAGAATATTATAATCTTAGAAGTAGCAGTTGCTTTAATGTTTTCTGTAGAAGAACTTATTGAAAAGGAGTTTCTTAGTCTTGAGTGAGATTGTTAAGTGTATCTTTTTAAGAAGTGAAGTTGTCAGAATTATTATTCTGAGTAGTAAATAGTGTTAAATTTTTTTTTCAACTTTAGATTTATTTTAGTTTTGCATAAAGAGCATATTATTGTATTGAGTAAGAATAAAGATGTTAAGATGTTTAATTATAAAATTTTCTGCTTCTGGGTAGTAGATTTTGGTATAATCAATTCTAGTTTGTTTAAAAGATACTTTGAATTGGGATTGAATTTTATAGTAGATAATTATATGAGCTAAGGTATGTACATCAGTAGTGAAGTTTATAATTTTTTTAAGAGCTTTCTCTTTAGATAACTTTTGAATTTCATTATTTTTAGCTGCTATTAGTAAATATATTTTTAAATATTGATAAAAGTAATATATTGTTTAGACTATTCTGCTATTAATATTGTTAAGTAATGCAAAGCTTTTCTCAATTGATATGGCTAATTGTCTTAATTCAGTTATAGATGTTAGTTTTGAAAAAGTTACTACTAGCTATTGGTCAGATTGAAATAATTTAGTTTCTAAAGAAGAGTATTCACATTCTTTTGAATTAGATTCTAATACTGTATGAAATTTAAATAATTGAGAGAAGTAAATTGAAAAATGTTTTTGAGATTGTGTTTAATATTATCTGAAAATAAGTTACCTGATTTGTTATAACATTTATGAAAATAATAAAGTACTGCTTTGAAGGTAGCTTTAGAGCATTCTTGGAGTGAAGATAAAGTATTTGGAAAAAAATAAGTTTTTGGTAAAAGTTTCTTGCAGTCTTCAGCAAATTTTTGAGATATTAGCATTTTGATTAGTTGCTTGTTTTTTGTTGGTCAATTTTTTCAAATTGAATTTTGTATTTTACAAAAAATTTTTGAAATTAGGTTTCATAAGCTTTAGTATAAGGTTTAAGTGAAAAAATTTTGAAATTATCTTAAAATTTTTTTGCAGAAATGTTCAGCTTAACTTTGATATTAAATCTGTTGTCATTTTAAATATTGAATAGTAGCTTATCTGCATCATAATTGATATTAAAATTTAAAATAAAGTGTAAAGACTTGATAACAAGATTTTTTATAAATTTTTCAAAGTTAATTGTTTTATAAGTGTGGTTTAAATATAAGTGTAGGCATGTCATATTAATGGCAACTTTTTTCATATTGTTTGTTTTTTTTTTTTTTTTTGATATTAAGGTAAGGCCTTGCTTATATCTTTATTAATAATTTAAAATAGTTACATATATATATGCTATGGCTGAGGCCA
>CAJVQA010004817.1:0-17042 GCA_910591915.1 Cetraspora pellucida
TAAGAAAAAATATTTAATTAAAATATAATAAATTTATTTTTAAACCTTAATATTATAGTATATACAATCCTAAAAGTGTAGTTTAAAATAACAGTTATTAGATTTAATATTATTAATAAGTTTTTAATTTATTTTATAAAATATAATATATTAGAAGTAATAATACAGCCTATAGTTTCTAATATATTTTTATTATTACTGTTTTTTTTAATTATTATCTTCTTGAAAATAAAATTTCCAAGTAATAAAAATATAGTAGAATTTATCTTATTTTTAAATAAAATATTTTTAATAATGATCTTAATCTTACTTAATCTATTAGTTTTGTTAAACACATTCATAAACTCTGTATTAAAATTTTTACAAATTAATTCAGTTCTGTATTTTCTTTTGTTCTATTTTATTAATCTTTAATTATATTGTTTTTCAAATAATAACATTTTAATTTCTATTTATATTCTTAATAACCTTATTAAAACTACTTTTTATAATTATAAAGACCTTAGTTACTTTTATAAAATATAAGCAAGGCTTATCTTCATTCTTTTCAAATATTTACTTTCCTATCTTTTATTTCTCTTATTTTTTATTAATATTTTTTTTAATTTTTATACTGATTACTACAATTATGTTATTACTAATCTTGGAGTTTACTTAATTTTACCTAGTTTACAATAGTATTGATTAAGATAAAACTATTATTTCTCTATTATAATGCATCTATTATAATTTACTTATCTCTTATATATATTCAAATATATCTAATTACATATTATAATTCTTTTAAATTACTAATATTAAACTTTGAATATTTAACTTATTAAATAAACAATACTCTGTTTTAATATATATAAATAACACTCAAAGTTACTTTATTACAATTTGAGCTCTTATATATACAATATTATCTATAGTTAAATTTTCTATACTATGATTAACATTCAATTTAATTTTTTAAAATCTATTCTAATTACTAATAATTTTTTATCTTACTATACTTTTATCTTTTATAGTAATTATTTTTTTTTGTTTTACTCTTTTAAATAATTTTTTAAATTTTTAGATTGCTGGTTTATCTTAGATAATAGGCAATCTAAACAAACAAAATTGCTTATTTCTGAATTTTCTCAATTTATCCAAATTGCGAAAATTAAATATATTATTAAATTATATGCTTATTACATTATTAATAGTTATTATTTTTATTCTTAATACTGTCTTCAAAATATTGTAATTAATTAATTTACTTGCAATAAAATTTTACTTTGCATATTGGCTTTGTTAAACTTAAAGCTAAACTTTACTATATAGTACTTTTTAACATTTTTTTACATTCTTAAATTTACAATATCAAATACATTTAGAATATTTAACTACAATACCATATTTTGAATCTTCTTAAATAACTTAACAATCCTGACTTATTAGGCACATCTACTCATATTTGAATTTAACAATTACAAAATAAGCTTTGGTTTTCTACTAACATTTTATTATACTTTAATTTAATTATTAATAGTTCTAACTATTTAATTACAAACTTTAAAATAATCTAACTTATTAAACATATTGATTAAATATTTTTTTAATTAGTTTAATCTACAATATTATATATATTTTAAATAATAAAAATATTTTTTTTGATCTCTTCTTTCATCTTGCTTTTCTCTAAATATATTGTTTAAAAAACAATTTAGATATTACAAACTTTTTTTTTAATCAACTAACTACTTATAATAATTTATACTTATTATATTGACAATATATTCTTTTAGATTTAACAAACTTTTTAAAGGTATTATATCTTAATAGTTTACTATTTTTGAAAGTATTATTATAAATTATTCTTGCTAATATACTCTATATGATTATATTAACTTATTTTAAACAAATTATTTTTGTTATATTATTGATTACTTTATTTTTAATACTAAATACTAGTTATTTACTGTTTTTAATAATCAAATAATTATTTGTAAAGCCAAAATGCATAATACTTTTATTAGCTTTACTTTTATTACTTACTAATATTGTTCATTTTAGTTTTAGTTTTCTGATCTTTGTTCTATTTTTTTTTTTTATTACTACAATATAACTTAAATATTATTTTAATTCTAATATAATTGCTAACAAATATGCTATTTTTATTTCTGCAAATTTAATCACTAAACTATTTTGTTATATTAATTCTTTAATTTATATATTAACATTTATAATATTATATAGTTTGTAACTATTTAAAATCCTTTATACATTTATCTTCTTTCTTTATTAACAATTAACTTACAATAACTGTTTTGTATCTTTTAATTATGCCAATTTACTAATAGTTTATAGACTATTATAACTTTAATTAAAATTTATCTACTATTTTATTTTATATTAACAGTTCTGTTATTAATTTTGATATCTTACAATGCTTTATAAGTATAGGTTAGGTTTAAGTTAATAGCTTTATAATTATTTACTTATTTCATATATAAATTAAACTTTGGTTATGCTTTTTCAAAGCTAAAATTTTTGTTATTTTTTTTATAATTATTACTACTCTTAGAAACTGTTCTGTTCATATTTTTACTAATTCATAATTAGTTATTTCTAAATACTATAATATTTATTAGTTATTATTTATTTTTTCTTATACTTATATTTTTTATTTCTTTATTTAACAAATCTTTATTAACTTTATTAACTTTTATAATATTTAGTTTATTTTTTACAAGTTACTGTATATTAAGACAACTTATTTAATAATTTTAACAATTAACTTGATTGTAATTACTAAATACTACTTTTTTTAATATTCTTAATTGGTAATTCTTATAACTTTGTTTATATTTTATTTATTAACTAATTTCTTATTAAAATTTCTATTTAACACTCTATTTAAACTATTTGTCAAACTCATATTATGATACTTTAAATATTTTAATATTGCTTTTAATAATAGTTTACTACTGCATCTAATATTAACTAAGAAATTATATAATTTTATATTAATAATAACTAAAAAAAATTTAACTTTATTTATAATTTTTATTTCTTTATTTTGAAAACCTTTTATATTAAAATTCTTTTAAATAAACTATCTGTATCTTATATTCTTTACAAATGTAACTTCTTTTATTATTTCTTTTATTACTAATATAATCAACCTCCGTAAAGGACCAAGTTAATGACAGTCAGACCCAATATACAGAGCAGATTATGGTATCCTCTGCAACTATGAAAACTGAGTATATAGCAAGCATATCTATAGAAGGAATCTTTAATTTCTCAGAAAACATTACATCACATCACTTTGAGAATTTATTTCTAGAAAATATTTTCTTATCTAATTTAAAGAAATCTTACATATCTAATATTTTTATAAATATATCTACAAACTTAAATATTATCAAAAATAATTATGAATCTCCAATTGAAGAAGATGATACTATTAACTCACTAACTTCAAACATTATTTAAGAAAAAACCTACACTTCAACTTTTGATTTGCTCAAATTATACAATCCTCTAGCATGCTATAACAAATTTCTCTCTTATTACAATCTACAACTCTTGCCAGAACCACAATCAATAGACTTTTTTCTAAAATTTATCCAAAATAAATACCCAAACTACTACACAGAACAATACATTAAAATTTCTATTAAAACAACTAATAATATACAAGAAGAAGCATATATTCACCTATCACAGGAACCAAATCTTCTACCTAATTTTTCATATATTCATTTCAAAAATTTCTCAAAATTTTAAAACATTTCACTTAACACAAACTATCTATTATCAAGATTTAAAATACCCTTTCTTCCAAATTGCTTCAAATCTCTTTCAACTACTCAACTTATCATCTCTAAACCACCTATCTCAATTACAAACATTGACAACAATAACTTATCTCTAAAAAATCCAACTGCAAAATCAATTAAAATATATTCTCTAAATATCAATAGCCTTCTTAACAATTTCAAACAACTAAGCTTAATTGATTTTATTTTAGAAAACCAAGTAGACATTTTTGGTATTTTAGAAATACACTTATCTATTAAAGAGGCAAAATATTCTACATATCTCAAAAACTAACAAACTACAAAAGCTTTTGAACACCTAGTAATGCTCATCAAAATGGTATAGGAATATTAATTTATAAATCACTAACTAAGCATATTGGGAAAATTCAAACTTTCAAAAATTTTTTTTTAGAAATTAACATCTTTCTTAAAAATCTTTATATTAAACTAATTCAACTCTACTTTCCAATCTAAGAAAAAAAACAACTCTGAAAAGATATTATTTCATATCTCTCTCTTATACTAAACAAAAATGACTACAAACCAATATTAATAGGAGACCTAAATGGAGTACCCAATCCTAAACTCAACAGACTTCTACTAAAAAACTCTAATATACCCAAAAATTTACTCTTAAAACTTTTTAAATCTCTTCAACTATATAAAACCTATAGACTCTTTCATTTTTCAAACTTAGTATTTTTCTATCTACATAACAATAGCCAAAGTAGAATTAATCAAATATGGACTAATGTTCATATTATACTCTTAGATAATGCTAATATTCTATCTATCATTTAATAGTCTTACTTGAACTAACTATTAATCTTCCAAAAATTAATACACAATTTCTTTAACCAAGAACTATATACTAATGAAAATTAACTACAAAAGAACAAATTAAAAATTACCAAAACTATACTGAACAAAACTTTCTAAAACTTCTTATTTCAATTAAAAATATTACTCATAGATCAGAATTTAATAATATTTGAAATCAAATTAACAAAGCTTTAATCAAAGCAACCAAAAAATACATTTCTTTTAAAAAAGCAAAATAAACCCAATTTACAATGAACAACAATTACTTACATTTTTACCATTATACAAGCAACTTAAATAAGCCATTCTATTTAAAACAAATCTAAATAAACCTAACTTTCTTCAAATCTACAACACATATACTAATAAATACTTCAACAACACCACATTACCACCCTTCTGTCCAATACTAACTAACATTAATTCTAATCTTATTAACTTCTTAAATCTCTATATTACTAAAGTTAAAATTTTCAAAACTCAAATTACTAAAGAAAAACAAGAAAATACTCTTAAAGAAATCCAAAACAAATTAGAAGAAAGAAATAACAACTTTCTTCAAAATTCCAAAATCTTCTTTCAAAATATTTTAGAAAAATACAACAATAATATAAATTTAGATTGCATTCTATTTAACAATATTCTTACTACCTATTTATTAGAAATTAAACAAGCTCTTTACTCTTACTTTCAAGACTACTTTAAAGAACTACTCTACATGCCAATTAATAAAAACTCTAAATTCTATAAACTCTACAAACCACATCCAGAAAACAAAAAACACTTTACTAACTTATTCTTGGAAATTACTCCTGAAGAATAAAAAAAGTTATATATGATCTTCCAAATCAAAAAGCCTTTGGCCCATCTGAAAGAAACTATGAACATTTAAAATGTTTAAACCTCAAAGCTCAAAACATTATACAGCTTTTTCTATCCAAGTGTCTCATATTATAACAAATACTAACAATATAGAAAACATCCAACATTTTTCTAATTTTAAAAAAATCCTCTTGAGACTTCACATTCAACTAAGTTAAACCTATTTCACTAATTAAACCTATCAAAAAATGTCTCACCAAAATTTTCACAACTTGTTTTAACCAAACTATTACCTAACACAAACTTCTAAGCAACTTAAATTTTACTGCAACTAAAAACAGTTCAATATACATTTCTATCCAAATTCTACTTAACACAATTAAACATTACAAAACCAATAACAAAGAAGCATGGATACTCTTTCAAAATATGTTCAAAGTCTTTGACAAAATTAATATTAAATGTTTACTTGATGCATGTAAATATATAAAAATTTCACAACCTAGTCTAAACTTTATTGAATTCCTTCACCAAGACAGAAAAGCCAAAGTAATTACAGTCTATGGCTTTGCAGACCCAATTACATTATATTTAGGCATTAAACAAGAAGAAACCTATTCTCTATTACTTTGAAAAATCTATTATAACCTAATTCTTAGTTATATAAACTCTAAATATAGCTCAAAACTCCTTAAAATCTCATTACAATCTTCTTTAGAAACAATCTTTTCAATATTACCAATCTTCTTAACATTACCAACCTTCTCAACAATACTATCTTTCACTTTCATAGATGATACAGTATGGCACTGTGAATCCAGAAATGATTTACAAAATATATTAGATAATATATCTAACCTTTACCAACTAAATAATATTCAAGTTAATTTATCTAAATCAGATTTCATTCATATTCTACCAAAAAGGAAAATACTTTGCAACAATTCTCAAAACTCTTTACTACTTATCTTTAACAATCAACCAATTATACCTCACAAATCTAATAAAACAATTAGATATCTAGAAATTTTCTAGATGAAAAAGGTTCAATTAAACCTATACTTGACAAAATTTTTAACAAAACCTCACAATTTATCTATATTATTCAATACAAAAAACTTCTTTCTATACAAATATCATAATTATTTAATATTATCTTATCATCATTTCTAGAGTACCTACTTCAAATCTGTTTCTCTCCACAAAACAAACTCCAACAACTATCAAGCATGCTAATGAAATGCACTAAACACATGCTTTATCTATCTACAAATACAAACAATAATATTCTTACTAACCCACAACTACTTAATATTCTAATACTTAACAAACTTATATTACAAGTTGGTAGCAGTAACATAGAAAGATGCTTTAATATCAATACACTTATAAATCAAATCTCTATATACTGAACCAAAAAATGGCTCTTTAAAATATGAAAGCCATCTTTATCTCAAGATACAATACTTAAAAATTATAAGAAAACTTCTAATTTCACTATAATATCACAATTATTCTATCTTTATAAAAATAATATTTCTCTTAACAACTTAGCAATTTATCAGTTAACAATCTATAAACAAACCAACCAACTAAACAATATTTACAACTTTATTCCACTTCCAGATAATCCAACAATACTAAGTCTTAAAAACAACAAAATTCTCTTTCTCGAACAATTACTCATAGCCAATAATTGCAACTTACTTTTCTAGAAAAATATCTATCTCAAAACCCATAAATCACCCTAAGGTCCTATCCCAAACTGGTTCAAAATACTCTCAAATAAAATTTCTTCTTCTACTATTCAACATACATGACCTAATCTGCAACTTAAACTAATCAATCTATTTCTAAACGCAATCAATCTAATTACACCTCAATACAACAGTCTAAAAAACACATAGACACTTTACATCTCACCTGAAAACTGGCATATTGGAAAAATAATAAACACTCTTAATTTTCAAATAATTTTTCAAAAATACCAAATTTCTACAACAACACATAACACAATTCATATTTCTCCAACATCTACAAATTTTTAATTAAATTATAAACAAACTATCAACCTTAAATGCAAAACACAAAAAAGAAAACACTATTTCAAACTTAATATCAATAACTAAGAAATCTAAGCACTCCAAAACATATATGCAGAATTATACAAACCAGTTTTACAAACTCTTTCTATACTCTCACTACCCTTTTCAGAAATTCTCCTAATCCAAAATACAATACTTAATCCAATATACCAAAATCAACTTATAGACCTACACAAAAAAATACTACAAATTAACTCAAACAATCTTTATTTCTATACTGATGCCTTAATAATAAACTCTCAAATATATAACATTTCTACTGGCATTGCTTGGGTACTTGAAAATGATACACAAATTAAATTTAATGCATCTATACACTATGCACCAAACTCCACAAAGGCAGAACTTGCAGCTCTTATTTTTCTATTTCTCATTTTACTCTCCAAATACCAAATTCATATTTATTTCGATAGTTTATCCACTATTCAAACTCTTATATACTCAATACCCTACAACCACAACTTGCAAATTAAACAAAATAATTGGAATATTATCCATATTCTAAACTTCTTAACTAAATACAAAAACATCAATTACACTATACACAAAGTCAAATCACATTCAAATAACACACTATATAATATAGCTGATACTTTAGCTAAACATGAAGCCAGCAAAACTAAGCTTGAACTTAATTTTGACTACTTTTATCTTTCTATATTCTTTACTTAGAATAAAATCCCAATAATATACAAATTATATAAATTTTATAAAAACTTACTATCAATTCAAACATTTAACAAACTTCTTCGACTTAAATCATTAAGGAACCTTTCTATTATAAACATCTAACTACTAACTGAGATTATTAACTTTCAAACTTCCAATCTAAATTTATATTCACTTAGAAACAAAATACTACTCAACTTATCAACAATGTCTAATTTAAATATTTACTATTCTACTCTTTATCTAACTCTGAACTGCTCATTTTGTAACCAATATGAAAATACTAAACACTTACTGAAATGTTCTTTTTATTTACACAATTCAGATATTATTCTTACTAACAAAATAACAAATACTTTAAACTCTCAAAACTTATCAGAAACATTACTATATATAATAATGCAAATTCTAAATAACCCTTTTTCAAATCTTAATACAAATAATTTATTATTATAACTCATTCAGAGTATACTAACCCTAGATCATTATAAACAACTACAATCTATTCTAAAAAACTCAACTAATAACTTTCTTATCTCATTATCAAACTCACTACTCACTTGGTTCAATTCTACAATCTGGCAAACATGAAATATTAAACAACATGAGTGGAAGTTAGCATGAGGAATTACTATCTCAACAAAAAAGAAAAACAACATCCACTTATCTATTACAAAACCAACAAACTCTAATAATACTACCTTTACCTAGGACACTAATATAGATTCTTTTATTACTAAACTTCTCTTTCAAAATTTTACTATACATACTTGCTTTTATTAAACCAATAATTCTAAGAAGTTCTTTACTTCTTTTGTAGTTAAATATTAATAATAGTTAACTTAACTAATAACAGAAAATAAGAGAATAATATTACACTAGATGTAGTTAGATATACATAGCAACAATAGTATAGTTTAGGAATAATTCTTTAGTTATACATTATATCTAATCAGTATATTCATGTATTATTATTTTCCTACTTGATATTATATTAATAAAAAAAAAATAATAATATATATATAATCAATCTAGTTTTTTATTACATTAGACTACTGGGATATGGCAACTTAGTAAGTAATTAAGTTGTCAACCCTCCAAGTAGTAGATTGGAAGTTTAAAGCCTACTGATAGTGAAAATTTAAAAAACCATCTATGTTATATTAGTATTATAAGAGATAAACAGTATTATAGCAATGGCACTTCATCGATTAGTTGGAATCAGTACCTGTAACACAGTCACACCAGATGACTAGCAGGCCATGAGGCATCTGTGCAATATTGGAGTTATACAGAAAAATGCAAACTGGCATTGGGTAATACAAACTCAAAATAAGTTTTCATAGCTGTGTAAATCTATAAACTAAAAAACTAGAGCCCACTTGGGAAGACCTAAGTAGAGAGGTAGCACAAATCTTTAACAGTACTACTATAAAGGCTAAATCTAGAAAATAGATACCAATTTAGAAGGAATTAGGCAGGCAAGAACCTCAGATAAGAGGTACCACTAACCAGATTGTCAGAAGTCTCAAACTGAAAAAAAGAATCTTGGAAGGCAGACTCTGGACTACCAGAGACAAGTTATAGTTCTACTGAGCTATTTAAATTGAGGTTTGAGGTTGAAAACAGAAGTATACTATAAGTAATAGAGATATGCTGTGAAGTTGGTGCTAAGGTCTGGGTAAACTTTGCAAGAGCAAGTCCTGTTAACAAGAGACTAAATGTAAATAGTTAGTTAACAGAAAGGTCTTCTGGAGCTTTACAGTTAGATAATATACTCTGAAATATATAATAGCTTGACAGATATATAGACAAAAAGGTTACAGTTAGATTAGATGGCACTTAGGTGTACAAAAACTTGTATGCTATTTATTGATATAAGTATAGAAATCAGAGTGTTTAAATAGATAATCTTTTAGTAGATTGCAGGTATGGCAACTAGTATAAAACCTGCTATATAGGTGGACTACTTAAAATAGACAACCAAAAGTTGTACATATGGCTAGTTGTATATTCACCTTGTACAAGTTATATAATCATAATTAAAATACAATAAAGACAATAGCTACTAATAATTATAATCTTAGTATAAGCAAAAAAAAAAAATTACATTAGGCTACTTAAATATAACTCTTATTCTTTTACTTAAATAATTTATTACTTAGTTTTTAATTTTCTTAATTGTATTTTAAATATAACTGTTTTTAACATATTTATTAATTTTATCTTTGATTTATATAAAAAAATTCTTATATAATTTTTTACTATATCTTTTTTTATTTTTACTCTATTTGGTTTAGTTTTTGCTAACATTATTTTTATTATTTATTTTTTTTATTTTTTTATTTTTTTGAAGAGAGGTCTATCATTTATCTCTTTTATTAATTAGTTAATTATACATATATGTAAGATACATGATGAAAAAACTATACTAGGGGAGATGGAAGTAAGAGCTACTTTACTCTCAACCTATTCTTTACTAGAATGGTCAGTAAACCTCTAGTCTTTGATAAGCTGATGGAGTGAAGATTGTCTATACATAATATATAGTTGTATTTTTTTATTTAATATAAAATCTGAAATTAGTATAGTTTTAGTAAGAGTTGGTGGTTGTATAGAAGGTAGAATTGGAATAGCTAATTCATGTTGTATCACTCTAGAAGTGAGCCATATTTTTTTGTATATCACTGAGATAATGTTGTAATGAACAAGAGGTGCATATTTATGTTTGTGCTTGTTGTTTTCGAATGATGCTAAAGTGTCATTCGTTATTATTCCCAGTGGCATTTGTTTTTTGATATGATTGTGAATAAAGGTTTGAATAAATTTTCTTGTATTCTTATAGTGTAGTTCTAGCTTGTTTGCAGTTTTAATTAGTGTATATTTTATCAATGTTTCAATATCTGAATTGTTTCTAATACATGTTAGAAAGTGTATAATAGTTTCTGATATATTATAACATCTTGCACAGAAATAGTTTGGATGTTTTGTAGCATTTCTTCAATGATGAAAAAGATGAGTAAGTAGTTCTTCTGATATTAATTTGATCTTGAAGTTTTTAAGTACTGATGAAGTTGGATCAGTTGTTAAAGCTAAAGGTTTTTCTCCATATGATATATATTGTAGGGTTAATGACCAGTTAATGTTGTTTTGTGGTATATGCCATAGTGAGATTCATTGTTGGTTGAACCATGTTAAACAGTTTGTAATTCAATATATTTGTTTCAGTATAGTTTTCACCAAGTAAGTACAAGGGTTTTCCAGAAGTTTTGGAACAAACTGATTATATAAAAACTTTTGAGATATGGAGTCTAGTAGAAAAATAATGCTAGGAGTTTCTTGAATCTGAAGATCTTTGTCAAAGATTATTGTGAGCACATGATTATATGCCAAGGCTTTTAAAGTTAGAAGAAGAAACATGTATTGTTGTTTGTCTAATGTTAGGTAGTTGTGCGATTGAACTAAATTTGTAAAGTTGATGAGATTAACTAAAGTAGAGTTATTAGTATGTATATTTATTGAAGTACAGGGGCTTAATGTAGTAAGTATAAAATTTAGCATAGTTATTAGTATATTCAGATGAGATGGCCAAGAGTTGTTAAAGCATCTAAAGGTTAGATGAAAATGTTGAAAGTGACACTTTGCAATTATTCAAGAAGTATTTTCAATGTTTTGTCATCCACTTATTATACGAATTGTTGTAGTTTTTGTATTAAAGTTAGCTTTGACAAAGTCATTCCAGAGTGTTATTGGTGGATTTATAAAAGAACATAGAGGGTGGGCCAATGTTGGATGTATTGTCTGATTATGAGTTCTTGGTATTGTTGATGGCATTAGTATTGTGGCTTTTTTAAAGTTTTCTAGATTAATATGAATTCTTTTTTTGCAGTCTACTTGAAGGTTATAGATGGGTTTTGTTGCATTGAAGTAGCAATGTTTAGTGTGATAAGATGTATTGCTTAGTTTGCATCCTTTACAGGCTACTAGTGTATTGTCAGATAGTAGTATATAGTGTCGAGTTTTAAGAGTCTTATTAAATAGATTGTAAATTTTTTCGAAAGTTAAGTTATTTGTGATTATCCAGCCTTTTTTAATAGGAGTCCAATTAGCCAAGATATGTGAGTTGCATTGTGAGTATGTTGAAGTTGGATTTGTAGATGTGGCTATTAAGTCTTGTATTATGTGAAACCAATGTGAGCATTGGCCTCTTGGTATTTTTTGATATTATGATGAAATTGATTCCATGTCAAAAGTTCTGTATTGGTGGCATTTAGGAATTGCTCAATGCAATAAATGTTATATTCGTTTAGTTTTCTTTAAGATAAGAGACTCTAGGGTGTTGTATTAATATTTGGTTTATAGAGGTATTTGTGAATTTTTTTGGACAGGGCCAGTCATTAATATCTTTTGAAGTTTGCATGCCCAGTCCATGTAGTGCTAGTACCATTTGGCCAGTTTGTGTATTTGTTTGAGCTGTTGAGAAAATTGGAGGTTGTGCTAGAATCGACATATTAGTGAATACAGCATCTTGTAATTGTTGCAACCATAGTTTCAAGAAGGAGTCGAAATCTGAATGGTTTAAATTTTTTTGAAATGTTGTAACTAGTGCTGAAAGTTGTGCTTAAGCTATATTTGTTAATGCATAAATATCTGGGTTATATAAGAAGGAGTTAGGAACTTCTTGAGCTAGTTTTGCTTTTTGTTTAACTAATTGAGTACACATCTTGTTAAGAGTGTTAGCTTTGGCTGAGGTAAGAAATGAAGAGTATAGTCAATACAAGAATCATGGAATAATAACACTATTTATAATATAAATCACTTGTTTTTCTGTTATATTAGCAAATTGTAACTTTTTTAGATTAATTGTTACTTCAGCCATTATTTCTTTTTGTACTAGTGTTGGTCTTTTGTTGATTGAGAACCATGCTCCTAAGTATTTGAATGGTTTTCTATTATTAATTACAATTAGTTGTTCTTCATCAAAGAGTATAGAGTTATCTGGATCTGTTGAGTTTATAATCAATATTGATTTTGAAGAATTGACCTTTATATTGGCAAATTTGTAGAAAGAAGAGGCTGTATTCAAGATGTTTGTAAGGGATATTTTGTCAGGTGCAATTCAAAGTGAGTCATCCATGTAAGCCATTACTGAAGTATTTATTTTTTTGGGATTTATGCTAGGAATTTCACTGAAAAATCCTAAATGTTCTTTGTATATTCTTGAGATTAGTGGGTTATAGTATATTTTCCAGAGAAGAGGTAAGAAGGTTTCTCCTTGATCAATACCATCCTCGACAGAGTATGATGCAGTTAAGCCTAGACTTGTAATTACTCTGTTGGTTTGGTGTGAAAGCAGGAAAGATATCAGATTTATAGCTTTGTCTGGTATATGTATTCTTTTGAGTGCTTTGCATAGGGTAGGTATATGGATTGAGTCAAATGCTTTTGACATGTTCTGTGAAAGAATCCAGACTTCTTTTTTATTTGTAATTGCATCTTCCAGAATTTGGCTAAGTTGTGAGATTGGTTGCAATGTAGATTGGTGAGAAAAAGCTGCAAAATTGTATAAGGAAAGTACTTAGTTATGAACTAGAATATTTGTTAGTCTAGTTGTTAGAATTTTTGTAAAGATTTTTCTAGTATAATCAATTAATATTATTGGTCATGTGGAGTTGAGTTTATAGTTGTAATGTTGTTTTTTTGAAATTGGCCAAATGTTGGCTTGTAATCACTGATTTGAAATACATTCTTGTATCAAATATTTGTTAAATATTTCTAGTAATAGTAGAAGAGCTGATAGTGGTAAGTGTTAAAGAATCTTATTTGCGATTTCTAGTGGTCCTGTTGCTTTTCCTTTAGGGGCTTCTTTTATAGTTTGTTCTAGCTCAGATAGAGAAATCGGAGATAGAAGGTTGTCATAGATATTGCCTTTAATGTTGTTAAGTAGATTATATGTTGATTTCTATTCTTTCCAAATATCATTATTAGATAAGTTTTCTTTAGTCCAGTTCTTGTAGTGTAGGTGTATGGCTTCTTTGATTTCATTCTTCTCAGTAATAATCCTGTTTGGAAATATGATTTTTTCAAAGTTTACTGGTTTTGCTCTTCTTTTGAGGATACTATCTAGCATACGACTAGTGTTATCTTTAAAGTTTGAATATCTTCAGTTTGTATAGAATTTGATTCTTTTGCTTTGCTCTTGTTTTTTTTTTGAAATTTTGTGCTTGCCATATTGTGTATTTGTATTGCTTAATCTGTGTTATAAGATCAGGTAGAGGAGAATTTAATTGTTCTTATGTAATTAATGGAATGTCTATTTCTGCAAGTGTTGCTGCCTTTGATAAGTAAAGATTTACTCTAGTTAAGTTATTTAAAGTACTATTAGAGAGGTAGTGTAAACATTTGTTAATGTTTTTAAGTGCTGAATGCAATTTGGTTGCTTTTAGTGAGAGTGCGAAGAAGGGTTTGGGAGTAGTAAAAGTATATGGAATATGTTTATTCATTTTTTCTTTAATTTTTGCTGCCTAGAAGTTCTATATTTTGTTTATATTGTTTTTGTTCATATTTGATATTGGAATATTTTGTGGGTTGAAGCAAATGTTTAGTGAGTCTTCAAAGTTTTTCTAGTCATCTGGTGTCATTTTCTCGAACAGATATATATATATTTTTTCTTTTTGTTTCTAGGATTTTTTTGAGATGAAAAGTTTGTATACCAGGTTGTGCTTAGGATGCAATGATTACTGCCTGAAATGTAAGAAGCATCAGTTAGAGATAAAGGTTCAAATGCTAATAGTATATCTGATGAGATCCAGAAATCATCGATTTGACTGGCAGAGGTCAGGCCATGCTATGTTGGTGTTTAGATGTTGTAAAAGGCTAATAGACTTGTTAGGTTAGCAGCATTTAAATTTGTAAATATCGGAAAGTGCTTGTCTATAAATTGATTGGCATTGAAATCACCCAGTATAATTAAATGCCAGTTTCTTGCCCTAGCTTCTGTAATCCAGTTGAGTAATTGAGATTGGGTCTTTTTTAAAAGAGAAGGATGATTTGAAGGGAGGTAGGTTGAAATAATATGAGATTTGTTGTCATTAGGAAAAAAGAAGTCGAGACATATAGCTGTTCCTTGAAAGGTGTTGATTTTGTAAATATATAGTTGTAGTTGATTGCAAACCATTAAGGCAATTCCCAGACTAGCTTCTCATTGATTTGGTATGTATGATACAAAGTTTGAAGTAAAGATTTTGTATAAAGAATTAGGTAACGACAACATTATTGAGTCTTTTAGTTTGGTTTCTGTGAGAGAGATTATGTGGAAATTTGATTCAGCACAATGTTCGATCCAGGTTTGCATTTTTAATATATTGTTGATGCCTCTGATGTTGTGAGTAGTAATGTTGATTTTTTGTTTATATTAAAGTCATGAAGATTTGATTCGTTCTCATTTTCTACAAATTGTAGAGTATTTGTATTAGAGTGTATGCTCATAAATCTTTTGTCATAAGGTTTTCCTCTATTGCAGATGTTTGTGTCTTTGGTATTGCATTAGTTGAGTTTTTGTTTTCAAAAATGTCGAATGATGGTTCAGGTAGATCTATAAGATCAAATATGTACTCTGGCACAGTGTGATAAGAAAAGCTTTGTCAAAAAGTTTCCAAAACTAGAAGAATATTGTGATGTTTTTTGATAGGTATATTTATGTTGTCAATTTTTTTCAACTAGTGCAAGTTGCAGTTTTTCAATTGTAGAAGATAATTTATCTAGAGTCTTGCTAGATTCAGATTGTTTTTTTTGGATGTTTATCCAAGATTGAGGTATTGTATGAAAGTAGTAGTGTTCATGTAATGCTTTAGCTGCAATGCTTAGCTCCTTGGAAGTTGAGATCAGTAAGGTTAAGTTTATTGCTATAACTAATTTGGCATCTTCTGGTAGGTCTGGAAGTTCTATATAGTTGAAATCACAATAAGTTTTTGGTAATAGTGTTGGAATGCTATATATAGATGGAATTTTTTTAAAAATAAGTCAACTTCTTCTGCAGTTTTTTAAGGAAAATATGGTCTGTTATTTTTAAGTCTGTAGGGTTTTGGGGCAATCATCTGCATGAGATAATGTAGTCATTTGGTAGTCTTGTAAATGAGTAAGCCATTTGCAAAAGTCTAACATGTTCTTTAAAGTCTTCTTGGTTCTTAGGTAAGAAAAGAAATTTTTCTTTTAGTCTAGGAGTTAAGTCTTGTGGAGTGCAAGGTAGTGGGCTCTTTGATGCTAGTAGCTCAAAGTAGCTAGGAGGAATTTGTCGAAAAATGTAAAATTTTTGCAAGGTTTCTCTGTATTGAGTTAGGTTTTGCAAGTCTGCTTTGCTTATAATAGGAAATATGTTGTGCACTTCATTATTTAGGAGTTCATATGAGTCTGGTAGAGGTTCCTGATTATCTGCAATATATGTTTCAGGTATTTTGTCAAATGAGAACATTAATCGTAAAGTCTTGGCTACAGGTGATAGTTTGATGATTTGTAATAGGTAAACTGAAAGGGATTGCTTTCATTAAATAATTAGGAATTGAAGTAGGTTCTGGAGGTAGTGATATTAGCATCTCATTAATAAGACTTGAAACCAATTTTCTCATTGTTTCAAAATTTAGTTGCTGTGAGATTTTTGCAAATTCTGTTAAGTAAAAAATATATCTTGTAATCTTCCATGCATCTATAGAGTTGAAGTCTAGATTAGCCAAGTAATCTGTTGCTAGTTTAACTCGTAGTAGTTCAAAGATTTGGTCTTGATTTTTCTTGTTTGTTGCTAGTACATTGTGTTGTTTTTTATAGATATCTA
>CAJVQA010004818.1:0-17040 GCA_910591915.1 Cetraspora pellucida
TACAGCCTATGGTCTAACAGAAGAAATAACAGCAGGCGATGGAATAGACCAAGGTGAAGTAATTTCACCATTATTATAGCATCTCTTCTATGATCCACTACTGAAAAGAATCCAAGAAGATAAAAGCTTAGGGTATATAGTCGAGCAGCAAGATCAAAGAGATATGCAATACAACAATATTATAAGTTATTGTCAAGCAGCAATTGCATGCGCAGATGATACAACATGGATTGCAAGCAGCAAAAGACAATTATTAAAGATCTTAGAAATAGCTGAAGAGTTTTTCGAAATAAATGATATAGAGATAAATGGGTCAAAGTCAAAGCTAATAGTAATGAATACAAAAATCAAGAAAGAAGAAAGAGAGTGATATATGGAAAAAGCAAAATAGTAGAAGAACCAAGACATGTAATAGTTCACTCATTGGGAATATGGTTAAACAATAGAATGTGAGAAGTACAATTAAAGAAGAAGGCAAAAAGGATAGTAAGCCAAACTTTAAGAGATCTAAAACATAAAAAAATGATGATGAGTCAGATTGCATATATAAACAATATGGTAATAATATCTAAACTAAGCTATATGCTACAACTAACAAAGATGTCAGACAAAAGTCTAAACGAAATACATCAACCAATAATAAGTCTGGCAAAACAAAAAAGCAATTTGCAAAAAACAGTAAAAAATTGTGTAATAGAACACAAAGATCTTGGCAGTTGTAGAACATTACGACAAGAATTAACTATGAAGCAAGTGAGTAGTCTCATAACAAGACTTAACAGACAAGATAGTCTTAGATAGCTAACGAAATTGAGAATAACACAAGGCTGTCAAAGAGCAGGATTAATAAAAGATATATGGAAAACAAAAGAGATATTAGTCATTGAAGCATATCTAAAAAACAATTTAGCATGTCTTACAATACTCAAAGCACAGAAATTAAAGATAAATATAAGAACAGAAAGTGAACTATGGACAATGTTTGGTTATAGTACCAAAATACAAAAGATCATAGATGCATATCTGTGGAAGAAAGGAGCAGTTAGAGTAAATGAGACAGGTCTAATATACCTAAATCAGCTGTTTGATACAAGAGGAGAAAAGCTGATCACATGGCAACAACTTAAAAGCTTTCAAGGCCAATCGAGTAAAGAAAAAAAAGCAAAATGGTTTAAGGCAATCAAAGCAAAGATGCTTAGCAGTTCAGCAAGTAGAGAAGTACAAAAGCACTTTAAAACAAGTGGACAAAATACTCAGGCAATGCAAGTCAAATAAGAACATATGTTAGAAGATAAAAGAAGAAAAGAATAGGTAGTATATAGCATACCAAACCACAGACAGTTAGAAAAGGTAGTTAGAAAGAAAAAGAAAAAAATATTAATCAAACACTGGCAAATGCAGAGCAAAGAAGAGAATTTAGCAACTGAGATCAATAGATGTGAAGAGTGTACAAGAAAAGAAGAACAGTAAAGAATAATTGCCAACAATGGATAAGAGTAAACAGAAACATTAATGTAATTCCAGACATATTAATAAAGAAAGATAGCAACCAAATCAAGATAGCAATAGACCAAATAACAAACAAAGCAGAAACAGACAGGCTAAAGATTAAGGAGTAGAAACTTGAAAATCTTAGAATAATAGAAAAGCTAGAGATAGAGATTATTAAATGACAGAAACTTAAAGAAAATACTAGCTAAGAAATAATAGAAGTTTTAAGAAGAAATATTATAAGAAACAAGAACAAGTATATAATATACACAGATGGGGTAGCGAATATGAAATCCAGTAGAGAATTAGCACCTAAAACTAATATGGGTATAGAATAGGTTCAAACAGATGAAATGCAAGAATGGTCAGAAGAAAAAATGGCATTTGGACTAGAAGGATGACAAACATCGACAATAGCAGAATTGTTAGTGATTTGGACAGCAATCTTAACAATACCAAAAGAGAAACAAATAGAGTTATATACAGATAGTAATGCTGCTATAAGAAACATTAGTAGAAGTTTAGAGCAAGCGGACAGAAACAAGATTATTAAAAAGAAGAATATGATATGAATAATGAAGATTAAAGATCTTATCAAGACAAAAAACATTCAGATAGAGTTAGTTAAAGTGAAAAGTTATAGCAAAGATAAGTGAAATGATAAAGCTGATAACTTAGCAAAGAAGAGGACAATGAGCAAGAGAATAATACAGGTCAAAAAAGTCAGTTGTAAAAAGATAGAGTACTGCCTAGAGTGGGAAAACAGATGAACTAATGTATCAGCAAGACTGCTCTGCAAGTTAGTAACAAATGCAAGAATAGAAGCAGAATGGAAAAAAACAAGAGCAGTTAAAGAGTTAGAACCAGAAGCAGAAATCACTATATATGATTAGACGTACTTTTGAAAAAAGCTAAGAATAACTAAAGAAGTACACTGCACAACAAGAAGAAGCAGCTCTAGAAGAAATGAATTTATCAAGTGTATAATGAATAAACTTCCGACCTTGAAAGAACTCAACAGAAGAAGGCCAGATATATATACAATGATGGAATGCCAAGTATGCCAAGATAAAGTAAAAGAAATACAAGCATATTTGACAGCATGTAAGAGACAAAGAAGTCTCTGAAAGAGAATTCAAAAGGTGATCATTGTAACAGCATGGAAGAAATTAAAAGAAGAAGAAAAAATCAGGATTCTTCCATATGTGTTATATATAGCACTTTTCAGTAAAACAGAAAAAGAGAAGGTTAAAATGAGAGAAGCATTAATTAGAGGTCTAATTCCAAAAGAAATGCAAGACAGATTAATATGGCTCTTAAATATGAAATCAAGACAGCAGTTTGTAAATGTAGTAGCAGTAACAGCCTGGAATACATTTTATAAACAAGTATAGAGAATACGATGCGAAAAAATTAATAAATAGGAGAAAAAAGTTGGGATAACAGGTAAAGCTAAAAGAAAAAATGAAGGAAAGCTAAAGGAACTTTGTAAAAAAGGAAAGGCAAATCAGCAAAGAATAGAAGAAAAGAAAGAAAAACTAAAAAAAAAAAGAAAAGCAAGTTGAAAAAGAAGTAATGAAGACAATATTGGGGCTTGTCATGAAAGAGAGAAGACCCTTTTATTATGGACTTTAAGTAGTTAGATGAGCAGCTTACTTCTGCTTGAAGTAATGCAGCAGGTTGCACTTAGGTACTATTAAGGTGGCCAGGTGATACTAGACTTAGATATTAGAGATATTTATATAGTTGCAAATGTAATTTCAAAAATCTTAATAAAGTACTAGTGTGACTGCTTATAAAAAAAAAAAAAAAAAAAAAAGAAGAAAGAAAAATAAAAGAAATAGAAAAACTTCTGATTTTAAAAAAATATAAACTTTAATAACAAAAAAAAGGCATTAAAAAAAAGAAAAAGAAGAAGCATATAAAGAAGAGTAAATTTAAATAATAAATATAATCATTAAGCAAATGAAAAAACTTAGCATTAATATGTTACAATGTATATAACAGAAAAATTTTATATTAAGTACAAACCAAACATCTATGAATAAACTAAACAAAACAAAAAAGTTAAGAAAAAAGATAAAAAGGAACACAAAGGCACTAATAAATAATATCATTCAAGATGTTAGAAAAAATATAAAAAACATTAACAAAAAAATAATAGAATTAAAAGAAAAAAACATAACCTATGAAAATCTAATTCTTATTAACACAATTGAGCACAGGTAATGGTCATCAGAAAATAGAGTATATAACAAAATTAGTTCTTTAAAGCAAATATGTTAGTATATATTTTGCTGAATAAATAAGTGATAAAAGAATAAAATAAGAGCAATGGGTCTTGGGCAAAAACTACTACATTAAAGCAATTAAATAAGTTTTCAAAAACAAAAATAACTAAATAGAAATAAACTTTGATTGTAAATATAATTGAAATGTAGCAATAAATAGAATTAAAAAAAAAGAAAGATAAATGCCTTAAACTTATTTTAGAAAAAGAAAAAAGCAAAAACTAAAACCAGAACAGCAAGTTAACAACAACAATAAAAAAGAAAAAGAAAAATACAAAAATTAACCAAAAAAAAAGTATGTAAAAGTAAAAAAAACTTGCTTATAGCAGAGAATAAAACAAATTCACACAATTATTTTACAATATAGAACTTACTAATGAATATTAATACAGAGAAAATTAAACATATATGTAAAAACTTTAAAAAGTTATAAGTAATACATATTAAAAGATCTAAATATAAAGCATTAGCAGTAGTTTAAGTAGATCAAGTTACTGATAAAAGTATTTTATAGACTTTGCCAATTAGTGTTCATAAGTTGGCAAAAATAACTAAAGGCAATAAAGATTACACTTAATATGATCTTCAAAACTTGTTCACAACAAGATTAACAAAACTTCTAAGCAACATTTTAGAAGTTCTATTACTATGCTATTTAAAAAAACAAAAAAACAAAATTAATATATATATCATCTAATAAAAATAGAAATCAAAGAAAAGCAGCAACAATTACCTTTGCATCAAAAGAAGAAATAGAAGCAGTGCAATTCAAACTAATAAGCTTTAATAATTATTTACTATATTGAAAGAATTTTCAAAAAAAAAAAAAATTTAATAATCAAAAACATTCAAATACAAAAAATATGTTCATTAATATAAGTGAAAAAGAACAAAAGATTAACAAAAAAGAAATTATCAAAAAGAAAAATAATAAAACAAGGATGGCAGTTAAATAAAACAAATAAGAAAAAACAATTTCAAACCACAAATGCAAAACATGCTTCAAAAAATCTTAAAAAGATTAGACAAACTCAAAGTTTAACAAGACAAACCAATAGAAAGAATGCAGGTAAAGGCAAGAGAAGGCCTAGCTAATTGCTTCTAAGAATGCCTTAGTTGAGTTTAGAAATACAGACAAAAAGATTGGAGCTTTTTTGCAAAATAAAAAAAAGTCTTTAAAGAAAGAGAAAAAGAAGTATCCTCTAGTTTGAAACAAAAAAAGAGTAAAAAAAAGAACAAAAAAGTTGAAAATGCCAAAACAAAACAAAACAAGAACAATTAAAAGAAAAATAGAAAAAAAAAAGAAAAAAAATTAAAATAGCATATTATAATATAAACAGATTAAAGACCAAAGGCTAAAAACTTAAAAACTTGCTTGACTGAACAGAAAAAGAAAAAATTGCAATATTGGAAATTATAGAAACAAATATTACAAAAAAAGAAGAAAAGTTTTTATTATATACTGCAAATAAAAAGTATATAGAGTATTGGACAAATGCAGTAGAAGATAAGGAAAAAAGATCAGGCATAGAAATTCTAATAGAAAAAAATAAAAAAGACATGTAGATACAGTTAAAAAGATAAGTAAATATATAATAGAAATTATACTATATTTTAAACAATTAGAGCTAGTAGTAATAGAGGTATATATATCACTAAACAACAAAACTATAAGGGTAAAAATAGTTATAAGACAGAAAAAACAAATGCAATTTGTGATTATAAGTAATTTTAATTATATAGTAAACAATATATTAGACAGACAATATCCACAACAAACAAATTTTAAAAGACTACTGATTTTTAATTAAATAAAAAAACAAAACTTTATAGACATATACAGAGACATGCATTTAATTAGTCAAAAATACACATAATCAAATAAGAAAGTAGCAACAAGAATTAACTATATATAGGTATTAGAAGAACTGACTTTGGAGTTACAAAAGACAAATATAGAAAAAACAGAAAAAATTACAGAAAGTAATTATAAAATAATAACAAAAATATGAATTAAATACATAAGAAAAAAAAATAGCAAAACAAAGGTTAAAAGAAAAGAACAATCAAGAACTTTATATTTATATAATTAAACAAAAGCAGAAAATTAAAAAATTATACACAAGAGCTACAAAAGCAACTAGAAATAAAAGAAAATTTAAAAAATATTCAGAAAAGAGAATAGAATAAAAAAGAATATATAAGCAAAATAAATAATATATAAGATACAATAGAAGAAGCAATTATTATAGCAGCAAATAAGCATATACTTAAAAAAGAATATACAACACAACAACAAATAGAAGAACCAGTTAGAAAGAACAATAGCAAAAAAAAGATATCATAAAGCTTTAAAGATTAATTAAATATGTGAAGATATAAAAAAACTAAGAAGTAACAGAAGAGAAAAGAAACATGACAAATAAACAAGTAAAAGCAATAGGCAACAAATTAGATATAAGCCAGCCAAAATTACAAAGCATTGGTCATATGCTTGAATAAAAAACATAAAGAGATGGCAAAAGCTTTTACAAAAAAAAAAAAAAGAATCGAGGACAAGCACAAAAAAAACAAATAAAAGAAAATATAGATAAGAGGTATAAAATAATCAAAACAGACCAAAAAAAACAATAGTTAGTCTTTTAAACAGACCATATAAGAAAATAATATTTAATAGACTTATTAAACAAGTAGAAAATATGACATATCTAATAATGATGTCAGAAAAGATGAAGACAAATATAGCAGAGCATTACAAGATGCAGTTTAAAAAAAAAATACCAAATTAGAAATAATGACAGAAAGTAAAAAAAAAAGTATATGAGTCAAAAAAAACATTAAAGAAAATTAATATACAGAAGTTGAAAAAAAAATTAAGAAGAAAAAATAAGAAGGAATACTAAGAAAGTTAAAGACAGAAACAGCTTCAGATATCTCAGATATAAGCTATATATTAATCAAAAGAATAGAGAAGAAAACACAAGAAGTCTTTAGAAACTTCACAAACCTATGCTTAGAAATAGAAAAAATTTCAGTAAGTAAAAGATAATACAAGTTTACCCAATATCAAAAGATATAGAGTAAAAATATAGTTTAAACAACATTTGTTCAATAGCATTAATTGAAACATTTAGAAAGGTGATAACAAAAAGACTTGCCAAAGTATTTATAGAAAGAGAAATACTTAGAAAACTAAATTTTACAGACTGTTCTAGAAACTTAACAGAATAACTAATATAGATTCTAAACATGATAATGAAAGAAGCAAAAAAAAAGATAAAGAAATATGAACACTGTTGCAGAACATAAAAAAGATATTTGACTTAATTTCTCTTAAAAGTCTTGAATTAGTATTGCAAAAAGTCAAAATATTCAAAAGAACAATTAAATTTATATTGAACCTTTTTCACAAGAGACAATTAAAAATAATTACAGTTTATAGTCTAATAGAAAAAATAATAATAGAAGATAAAATAGACTAAGATAAAGTAATTTTATCATTAATATGATGTATCTTCTATGACCTATTACTAGAAAGAGTTCAAAAAGATAAAAGCTTAAGGTATATAGTTGAGTAGCAAATCAAAAAAATATGCTATACAACAATATTACAAGATATTATCAAGTAGCAATTACATATACTGATAATACAATAAAGAATAATTATTGGAGATTTTAGAAATAGCTAAAGAGTTTTTTAAAATAAATGATATAGAGATAAACAGATTAAAGTCAAAACTAATAATAATGAACATGAAAATTAGAAAAGAAGAAAAACAGTAATATATGAAAAAAGTAAGTTAATAAAAAAACTAAAACATAAAATAATTTACTTATTAGAAATATAGTTAAACAATAGAATATAAGAAATACAAGTAAAGAAAAAGGCAAAAGAAATAACAAGCCAAACTATAAAAAATCTAAAATACAAAAAAATAACAATAAGCTAAATTGTATATATTAACAATATAATAATAATATCTAATCTAAGCTACATATTACAATTAACAAAGATGTTAAACAGAAGTTTAGATAAAATATACTAACCAATAATAAGTTTGACAAAACAAAAAAGCAACTTGCAAAGAACAGTAGAAAACTATATAATAGAATATAAAAATCTTAGCAGCTATAGAACATTGTAACAAGAGTTAACTATAAAGCAAGTAGGTGGACTTTTAGCAAGTCTAAACAGATAAAACAGTTTTAAACAGTTGACAAAACTAAAAATAATGCAAGGCTATCAAAGAGCAAGTTTAGCAAAAGATATATAAAAGACAAATAAGAGGCCAAAAATTGAAATATAGTTAAAAAATAACTTAGCATGTTTTACAATACTCAAAACAAAAAATATAATATAGGTGCATATAACACTTTGATATGTATCTATATGTTATTATGTAATAATAAAAATATAAATAGCAAAAAATTAAAATAAATATAAAAACTGAAAGTAAACTATAAACTATGTTTGGGTATAATACTAAAATATAAAAGCACAATTGTAAAAGAAAGAAGTAATTAGAGTAAATAAAGCAAGTCTAATATATTTAACCAGTTGCTTGATACAAGAAAAAAAAAAGCTAATTATATGGCAGCAACTAAAAAACTATCAAGGCCACACAAGTAAAGAAAAAAAAGCAAAATGATTCAAAAAAATCAAATCAAAGATGTTTAGTAATTCAGAAAATAGAAAAGTATAATGATACTTTAAAACAAATAAACAAAATACTTAGACAATATACTGTAAGTTAAATGAAAAACATATATCAAAAAATAAAAAAAAGAAGAAAAAAAAAAAAAAACTTTTTCTGCAAATCCATTGTACAAAAATTAATCAAAAAAACCATCTATATAAAAACATTCATAACTATTTATTTTACTAAGACAACCTGTCTTGGTGTTTTAAGTAAACTTGTTTAGCTCAGTGATTTATATATATTCTGAAAATATTATAGATCTAGCTCTTAAACTTATAGAGAAAACTATACAGACAGCCTTTGGTCTTCAATTTTAAAAAATTAACTCTTTCACAGTTTCTACTGCAATAACTTGTCTTACACCCTTAATTAAAGTTGTAGTGCACACTTGTCTGGTAAAACAAGCTCTAACAGAAGAATTTTGACTCAATATTGATAGAACTACAACTAAATTCATCTTTTACTCTCTTGTAAAATTCTTTTTCTACCTTTTGTCCTTACACTATCCTCTTTTTCTCTTATACAGTTTTTATGTAACCATACTATCATTTTTCAATATATACTTTATTAATTTACACCAAAATTCTGTAACCTATCTATTAATAGAAATTCATTGAACACAATCAGTTATTTGCATATTTGGTTCTTATTAATTTTACATAGCAATTTGTATTACAAACTTTATTTGTACTAGTACTCGAGTCATATTTGTGACTCTAATTATTCTAGTCATACACCAGTATTATTTCTTTAATACCTCAATTATACAACCCTTATTCTCATCTATTATTCTTGAAAATCAACTATTCAACTATTAGAAATCTTTCTAAGTTTCTAATATAATACTTATCTAATTTATAACAAATTTAAAAAATGCCTACATTAAGTAACCAAAAGCCTAATACTGCAGACCTTGATTTCTTCTATCAAAACTTCCCTAACAGTTTTGGAATTGTACTTTATGAAGAAGAAAATGGCAACAATGCTCGTCCAATTCTTTCTAAAGTCAAACCAACTTTTTGTCTAATTAAAAATCTCAGAAATAACAAAATTCCTTATTTTTTTTAAGTTCCTACTTCTACCTCTATGATTACTTGTCTCTGTGACAAATATCACACCAAATTTATCTCAACTTCTAATACCAATTATACTCAAGCTACTGAATTTACTACAGTCCATATTAACAGTAATACAAAAAAAAATCTTAACAAACCAGCCTAACAACTCTTAACTAATCTCTCCTCTTCAATTGACAACATTCTTTCATCTCTTACTTTTGATATATATTATCATACTTGTTTCAAATGCTCTCTTCCAATTGGTTGTACCAAGAGAAATGACTAGCATTACTTTAATGAAAAATATGTTACTAAAAACAATGAAGTCTATCATCTTACCTGCATGATAGCCTTATCTTAACATGAAGCTAGCTTATCTTAAATTAAGAAAAATCTTACTTAAATCTTTCAAAACATTCTACATGAATCTTCACAAACTACTAATTCTTTTACTACTTCTTCCTACCAAACCTTAACTTCTTCTGATATTATTAATTTCTTCTTTACTACAACTACTAATACTAACTTTATTTCTAACCAACCTCCTATTACTAACATTTCTGACAATGCTAACTTAAATCTTAATAATTCTAACAATACTAATCCACCTGATAGTACTCCTAACAAACCTTCTCCTCAAACCTATTCTAGTATTGCCAAACCAAAATCCAACCCTACATATGACTGGCTTGCAAATTTTCTAATTACTAAAGAAATGCAACTTAACAAAAAATTACAAACTACTTTTTCTCTCTAATTCTTTACTTTTCTTAAAAAATTTCTTTATGATTTTTATCCTGTAAAGAAATCAAGCTTGTCACCTCTACACAACCTACACTTAAGACCTCATTCTATTACATTATCCATATTATGGCTGAACAACAGTCAGAATTTTTAACTGATCTTATTTATAGTAGCAATTCTAATATTGACAAAAGTGTTACTATTTCTTTTGACCTTCTTGAATCTACTTTTAAAATTTTACTTTTCAAATTTACAACTGTTCTCTTCACAAAACTTAACTATCTCAAAATCTTTGTCTTATCAGTTACAATCCCTTTATATATTGCTTACAACCATCTCCAACTCTGCCTTAATCTTGTACAACTTTATTTTTTCTTATTCAATAACTACTAATCAATTGACTATCAAAAATTTGCTGAAAATTTAAAACTCAAATGCAAAAGATTTAAAATTGAATCTTTTACTCAAACTACTAACCTTATTCAAAAATACCTTACCATTCAGTCAGATGCTAGATTCAATATCAAGCTCTTCTTCAATGTTTCTAAAACATTATTTCTTAAAAAATTTTGTATTCTTTTTCTTAAAAACTTATTTGATTATTTTAATTTTTGGTTTAAAACTTACTTTTCTCCTTATAGTTGATAATTCTCTTCCAATATTGACAAAGAAAAGTTTGTATATCTCTTAGAATCCAATTCTATCAACACTTCATCTTACAACTCTTTAAACATCTTCCTGAATCATATACTTTCAAAAAACCTAATTCTTTTCATAAACGACATGAAGAAGCATCCTATGTTGCTAACTTTCACTGTCTCACTTGTAACAACAAATTATGCTCATATCTTGATGATAAAAAATTTCATGATAGTACCAAATTTTTCAATGACATATTAAGCAAATATTACTCAGCATTTTCTCTTCAAGATGATGAAACATGGATTCATCCAACCTTCAACACTATACTGTTTTATAAAAACAAAAAACATGCTGCTTCACTTGACCAATCTATTCTTACTAAAGCTCTTAACAAATTAGCAGACCAAGCTAAAGATTTTGTTTGCAAACAAAACAAAGTCAAAACAAATTCTAAACATTGCAACTACTACTTTTATTGCTATCTTTCTCTTTATTACCAAACTGCTGCAGAAAACTACAATATACAGTCTCTTTCCAAGGAAAAGGCAATCAATTTACTAACCAAAAACATTATTGATACTAAATTTCTTGTCCAAATCATTACCTACTTTGATGTTATCAAAAACCAAAAATCAATTTATTTACAAATTATTAAATACTTCAATAATACTACTTATCTAGCAGCTAAGAAATTTTTAACAAAAAAATTTAATCTGAACTTCCAATCTGTTTTCATTCTTGACTTTCTTTTTTTACAATCTTCTTTTTAAGTTCCTTGTCTTCTACAAAACACATTGAAGCAGCTACCACCTTATTAAAAGATACAACTATTGTAGTTAATAAGGAGAATGATATAAGCAGACAGATGGACAAGCCTATTTATATGGAAGGTCAGGATAATGATGGTCAGATCCAACATATAGGGCAGACTATAGTACCTTGCACAGCTGTAAGAGCCAAGCATATGGTGATCAATTCTGTAGAAGACAATTTTGAAAAATCATTTACAACATCTTTAATCCTCTATGATCTTTATATATGCTTTAACAAATTTCTTCTTTATTATTATTTATTACTTCTTTCTCATGATCAAACTATCCAAATTCCAATTTAATATATTGACAAATATAACAATAACAAAACTGTATCTAATATTACATTTTCTGTTAATTCATCTTATAATAAAACCTATATATAACTTTCTAATAACACTCTTTTATCAGATTATACTGTTATTGTCCTATATTTTCTTTCTATATTTTATAATCTTCTTCTTAGATCTAATTTTTTCAATCCTACTTCTATTCCATCTGACTTATTTTTTGATAACTACTCTTTAACTCTTAATTGTAATTTTTTCTCACCTTTATCAAACCCAACTCTACATCATCTCAATTTAACCATTGCTACACACAATGTTAAAGGCTTTAATAAACTTACTAAAAGAGAAACATGCTAAGATTACTGCCTTAACCACAACATATCGATTGCAAGCATTACAGAAACTAAAATCTCTAACAAAACTAATCTCTTCTTTTGTAATAATACCTTTTTTACCTACTATTGGTCTAACTTCTCTATTTCAATTAAAAGCATTGCCATTATAATCTGCAACAATCTTAAACCTCATATCCATAGTATTTATACCTATCCTGGAAGTGCTATAGCACTTGATATTTTTTTTTAAAGTAATATCAAGCTTTACATCATCTCAGTTTATCTGTCATCAACTGATATTACTATTCATAACCAAACTCAAAATACTGTCATTAACTGGATCTAACAAGCCTCTCAACTTCACATTCACCTTATTATTCTTAGTAATTTCAATACACAAGACAATACACACAGCTCCTTATTTAAATATAAACTTATTAATTTCTTTAATAACACCAATATGTATGATATTGGAGCCCACCTTAATAACAAACGTTCTATTTAGTTCAACAATACTAGCAGTAGTCATATTGACTATATTTGGACTGACCAATTCAATATACAATTTCTTCTCTCTTATAGTCTTGATAACAGCCAAACCTCAACCTCTAGTGACCATTTAATTCTTACCTTCACATGGACATTCCCACATGCCTACAGCAAACCTTTACATAAACATATTGGTATTAGATGCCACATCTTTAACTATAAAATAATGTCTGCAGAGGACTGAAAATCTTTTGTGGACATCTTATCCTAACAACTTCTACTGCATGAAACTCCTATTAATAATAAAACTGATAAAAGCATTAAAACAATTTGGCACAAAATTTAATGCTCTATTATTTACTCTACTATTTACACTATCCCTAGTAAAGTCCTTTGCAAATGTAGCTACAATTATCAATACTCATCTCACAGTATCCTATTATATTTATCTTTTAAAAAACTTGGTTACATTATTAAACTTGTTAAAAAACTCATCCAAAATTCTGACATCTTTAACATTAATCAAAATATCTCCCAAATTAATAAACAATCACAATGTGACCTTCAACTACTTAACTCCACCAACCTATCTTGTATTCAACTATGGCTCCAACATGCTTATTCTATTTGGAAACAACTTTTTTATGCTTATTATCTTGAAAACTCTCTCTTACTTCAACAACAAATTAACAAAACTACTGACAAAAGATGTACTACTCTTACATCATATCCTACACAAGCTATTAATAGTATCCTTAATCACTATCATCAACCTGTTTATTTCTCTAATATAAAATTGTCCAATGAGCTTATAACTGATCCATTACTCATTAAACAGCATGTTTAATCACATTTTCATAACTGGACTGCATTCAGACCCATTAATAAAACTCTTTTTGATAATTTTTGGTAACAATACTATCTTCCACTATCTCATATCAATCCAACCTGGTACCAATCTCTTAACTTCTCAATTACTAATAAAGAACTTTCTCAAACTCTTTCTTAGCTTCCTAACAACAAAGCCTATAGTCCTACAGGCATTAGTTATGAAATGCTTAAACATATTAGCTCTAAATGCACTTCTGCCATTACTAGTCTTTTTAAGCATTGTCTTCTTGAAAATAGAATTCCTAAGCAATAGAAACATAGCATAATTTATCCTATTCCTAAACATAACTTCTTTGATGATGATCTCAATCTTACTTGACCTATTAGTCATGTTAAACATATTCACAAACTATATATAAAAATTCTGACAAATTGACTAAACACTATATTCTCTTCTAATTCTATTCTCTCACCTTTTAATTATGTTACACTTTCTAACAATAGTACTTTAATCCCATTCACATTCTTAATAACCTTATTAAAAATGCTACTTGTAACCACAAGAACATTTGGCTACTTTCACAGAATATGAGTAAAGCATATGACTCTGTTAACTTTACTCTTTTTAAATATTCATTTTCTTGTCTAGCACTTCCTTTTTCTATTATTAATATCCTCTCTGATCTTTTAACTGACTGTTATAATTAAGTCATTACTAATCTTGGCCTTACTCTCTCTTATCCTATTTACAATAGTATTGACCAAGGTGAAACCATTACTCCTCTATTATAGTGCATATACTAAAATCCACTTATCTTATATATATATACACAAATATCTGGTTATACTTTACAATCCTCTTGGGCTACCAATCTTAAACTCCAAACATTTAACCTCATTACAAAAACAATGCTCTGTTTTGGCATATATGGATGATACTCTTTGGTTGCTTCATCACAAACTGATCTTTCTAACATATTATCCATAGCTAAATCATTTTATGCTATAGCTAACATTTAAGTTAACTCTACAAAATTCATTCTGATTACCAATAACCCTCCATCTTACTATACCTTTATCTCCTATAATAATTATCTTTTTTCATTACATTCTTCTAAACAACCTTTTAAATTTTTAGGTTGCTGGTTTATCTTGAACAATAGGCAATCTAAACAAACAAAACTGCTCATTGCTGAATTCTCTCAACTTATCCAAATTGCTAAAACCAAACATATTACTGATTCACATGCCCACTATATTATCAACACAGTTATCATTTCTACTCTCAAATATCATCTTCAAAACATTGTAGTTAGTCAACCTATTTGTAATAAAATCTTTACTTAACATATTGGTCTTGTTAAACTCAAGGCCAAACTCTGCCATACAATACCTTCTAGTACCCTCTTACATCCTCAAATTTACAACATTAAATATATCTAGACATCCAACTATAACACCATATCCCTAATCTTCTCAAACAACTTAATAACCCTAATTTGTTAGATACATCAACTCACATTTGAATTCAACAGTTACAAAACAACCTTTGGTTTCCTATTAATATTTTCTTACATTTTAAACCTATTATTAATAGTCCAAACCATCTAACTACAAACTTTAAAATTATTCAGCTTATCAAGCATATTGGCTAAACATTTTCTATTAATTCAACTTATAACATTCTATTTACTCTAAATGATAAAGCTATCTCTCTTGAATCTCTTCTTTTCTCTTATACCAAATATTCTATTTTCAAAAAACAACTTAGATACTACAAATTACTCTTTCTTGATCAACTTACTATATATGATAATTTATACTTATTATACTAGAAACACATTTCTCCTAGATTAAATAAGCTTTCCAAAGGTGTTGTACCTCAATGGTTCACTACTCTTGAGAACATTACAACAAGCCATTCTTATCATTGTACTCTATATAATTACTTTAACTTATCTCAAACAAACTATTTTTTCTATACTACTAGTTACTTCATCTCTAATACCAAACTTTGGCTACTTATTGTTCTCAATAATCAAATAATTATTAGCAAGGCCAGAAGGCATAATACTCCTACAGGCCTTACCCTTATTACTTACTGGCATTGCTTATATCAGTTCCAGTTTTTAAACCTATATTTTACTCTTTTCTCTACTACTATATTATGTTCCAGATGCCATCTTAATTCTAATACAATTGCTAACAAATGCACTATCTTTATTTCTACAAACCTGGCTACAAAACTATTCTGTCATATTAATACTGACAAAACTCTTAATCTAAATGCCAACTTTCTTGATATCACATACTCTGTAGCTATTCAACATCCTTTACACATTCTACTATCTCCTTTACTAATAATCAACTTACAACAATTATCTTGCATCTTTCAATCCAATCAACTTACTGACAGCTTACAGTCTATTGCTAATTTTAATTATAATCTAACCACTATTTCATTTTATACTAATAGTTCTGTTATTAAGCTTGGTATCTTTCAATGCTCTATAGTCATAGGTTGGGTTCAAGTTGATAATTTTGCAACTATTCACTCATTTTAGGCATAAGTTAAACTTTGGTCATGCTTCTTTAAAGCTGAAATTCTTGCTATTCTTTTAGCAATTATAACTGCTTTTAGAAACTGTTTTGTCCATATCTTTATAGACTCACAATTTGTTATCTCCAAATATCATAATATTTGCCTATCAGCATCTAAACTCTCTCATACTCATACTTCATACTTCTCTATTTGGCAAACTCTTATCAACTTCATTAACTTATATAATATTTAGCTTACTTTTCACAAAGTTACTGCACACCAAGATAATCCATTTAATAATCTTGCTGACCAACTTGCCCATTGTTACCAAATTCTACTCTTTTTAACATTCCTAACTAACAACCCTTACAATCTTGCCTATACTCCATTTATTAACTAATTTCCTATTGAAATTACTATTCAATGCTTTATTCATATTATTTGTCAAGCTCACATCATAACATTCTGAACATTCCAACATCATTTCCAACAATGGTTTACTATTGCTTCTAATATCAACTGGGAAGCCACTTGGCTTTACATTAATAATAATCAAAAGGTTTCTAACTTTGCCTATAGTTTTTATTTCTCTACTTTCAAAACCTTTTGTATTAAAATTCTTTTGAATAAACTACCTGTTTCTTATACTCTTTATAAACATAACTCCTCTTATTTCCTTCTCTGTTATCAATGTAATCAAACTAGCTTTTTATTATACTAGACTTTTTGTTCTTTTACTCAAACAATTTATCACTTAATCTCTAATTCTTTTAATTGCATCTTAAATGCTACTGCTCTTGACATGTTCTCCAATC
>CAJVQA010004819.1:0-17035 GCA_910591915.1 Cetraspora pellucida
GTTTAGAAATCTTTAATGTAATTCTTCTATTACTTAATAAAGTTTCTACTTTGGCATTTCAAAAAAAAAAAAAAAAATATTATTTTAATAAGTTTGTTAGTAATAATTTTGGTAAAAATTTTTTGTATATGTTCAAAAAGAGTTATAGGTCTGGTGTAATTAAGTTGGTCTGTAAAAATTGTTTTTTTGAATATTAGATATATTTTGCTTTGTTTTCAAGCAATTGGTATTTTTGTAGTATTTAAATATTTGTTAAACAGAATTGTAAGAAGTTTAATGATATGTAGATGGACATGTTTAAGCATTTTATTAGAAATAAGTATAGGTCTTGTTGCTTTTTTGTTTGGTGATAAGTTAATTGTACTGATTATTTTCTGTTGAGTTATTGGGTCTGTTAGTATATTGTACATGAGAAGAGTATGTTAGTCTTGAAAATATATTTACTTTTTCATTATTTTCAAAGAGCTAAATTGTGTGAATTATGTTTAGTCCAGTTTAAAAGTAGTTTTTGATGTATTGGCAAATTTCTTTTGGCTCTGTAATTATAGAGTTTTGAAGTTTTATATTATCAAATAGTACAGGATCTGTGTGGCAATTAATTATACTGTTAATTATAATTGTTGTATTTAAAGTAAAATTGTTGTAATGTGTTTGAATATGTTATACAATTTGTTGTAAGATTGCCTGTTTGTTTTCTGAATTACAAGTATGATATAGTGTTTTGCAATAATTTTTTATTGTATTAATAGTGATAGAAAGTTGGTTAGAGTTGATATCAGTTATAGTAAGAGGTATAATAAGTAAGTTTGTAAGAAGTTGTATAGTTTGTATTTTTTAATTGATAGTATTAATTGTTGCAATATTAGTTGAGTTACTATTATAGAAAGAATATTAAAAGCTAACAAGAGTGTGAAGTATACTGCTACAGATATTTAGTACAAAATGTGTTTTTAAAGCAGTAGGTAAGAAGTTTTGAAATTGTTTTTGAGAGCAAAAGATAAAAGATATATGTGTATTTGCTGCAATAAGCACTGTAGATTGGATTAATGTTAGAGTTAATTTGTTGTAAGTGCAGAAGCTGCCATTTTAGTAAAAGAGAATGAAAGTTGATGGCTTTTTTGCTAAAATTGTTCCCATAGTTTGATGGTTATGAAATCATATTTAAATGTTTTGTATTTGTATTTTTTGTATCATTTGGCTGGTTTGGTTTGTATTTGAAAATTAGTATAAATAATATAGTGATTATTATCTGTAATTTTGGTTGGATTAATAATATTAGAAATTGTAATGTATGTAAAATTTGTTATAGAATACAAATTTTATCTATCTGGCTAAAAAGGTTATTACATGTTCAGATCGAGTGTTGGAATAATGAGTATGTAATAGAGAAATAAAGTTGTATAATAAAAGATATTTATATAAAATAGATTATAATAGTTTGTTAAAATCTTGATTGAAGTCTCTTATAATTAATAGTATGATGTTAAGATTTTGTGCTTGTATAATTCAAAAAATAATTTGGTTTTGTGTTTGTTTTTTAACATCAAAATTGTTTAGTAGATATGTAAATATAATTTGAAAATTGTTTTTATGTAATAAGTAGAGATCAATTGCAATAGCAGTATTATCAAAAGTTTGTATATTGTGAATATATATTGTAAGTAACTGGTTAATAAGAACTATTGTTCTTACACTTGATTCTCTAGAGTGGTTTGAGTTAGTATTATTGTTGTTTAACATGAAATATTTGTAGTTATTGTTGTAAAGTGTAAGATAAGTATATTGAGATTATGCTAGTTTTGTTTCTGTAAGGGATATAATATCAAATTGTTGACTAATGCAATAGTTTAGCCATAGTTCTCTTTTAGTAATATTGTTGTATTTTTGAATGTTATATGTTGTAATTGTTATGTGCTGTTGTATATGTATATTGCTTTGCTAATTGGAATAGTGTGTTGACATATTATTAGGAGATATTTATAGCTACTGTGTTTATTGTAGATAACTAATTAGGTAATGTAGTAAGAAAGTTGAATATTTTCCAAATAGGAGTAGACAATGGTAGTAGGTTAAGTAAAGAGTTAGAAATTGTTTTGATTGTGTATATTTGTTTAAGAATTTGTATTGTTAGTGTAATTTGTGTTTGTAGAGTTATTGAAAGTATAAGTTACATGTTGTTTAGCAATAATACTAAGTTAATTTTTCAATATTATTAGGTATAAGTAGGAGTGCTTGTTTTGTTGGTTTTGTTTTATTGGCATCAGTCTTGTTTGCTTGATCTATATTTTGAGCAAGAGAGTTTACAAAATTAATTCAAGATAATAGTAGTTGTTTAAAGTAAAAGTGCTGTTGAAGTATTTTTGCAATTTGAGTAAGTTGTTAAAATGTTGTAATTGGTAGTATAATATTAAGTTTAACAAGTTTTTGGCTGTCAGTAGGTAAAACTGGTTTGTCTGTAAGGTTTGCTTGCATTATATGATCAGGTAATAGAAACTGAATACAATAACATTAAGAGATTTTTTCAAGAAATGCTTTTGTAATTGTATTATCAATTATTGAATAGGTAAAATGTAAATTTATACAAATATGTTTTGTTTTAGTTGGCAAGAATGGTTTGTAATAAAATAATCACTAAAAAGTAGTTTAAATATATAGTATTCTCTTAATTATGCTACAGCTTTAACTAATAGTACTTTGGATATAGATAAGTTAAAAAAAAAGAGATCTCTGACTTTATAGTTTAGTTTCTGATATATGGTAAGCAATAGTTTTTTAGATAGTAGAAGCTAAAAATAGAAGGTTAGAATTGTAGTAAAAGTAAATAGTTTGCAAGTTTGCATCTAAAGTATTAAAGATATTATAATGATTGTCTGTTTGATATTGAAAAATAGATTTGTAGTTCTAATAGAAGTTCTTAGTATCTTTTAGATAATATAGAAAATTTTACAAAATAGTTATCTGTTAATTTGTTGGACTTGAAAATTTTTCTTAGTTCATTAATGGTAGCCCTTATATATAATTTTTGTGCAATTTAAAATGTAAATAATAGGATGGATTTGATATGTTCTAATATTTTACTAAGGTTTTGTAGTAGTGATATGAGTTTTTCTTGAAGTGCATTAGTGATTACAGCTCTAATTTTTTTAGAAGTTTGTTCATTTTCATTTTGAATTTGCAAAAAGCCTCTTCTATAATAAATAGTTTTGTAGATCATGAAGGTGGTGTAGCTAGTAAAATTAAGATTAAAGAGATATTGTGCAATAAGCATTTGCTTAGGCATAGTATTGATAGTTTTGCATGTAATTGCATTTGTAATTGTAATTTGGTTAGTCTGTTTATATATAACTAAAGCATTATTGTATAGGTTAGTATATTTTTTTTAATATGCAGAAGTAATATTTGGGTTTCTGGTAAAGATAGTGAAGAACCTGGTGTTGAGGTATCTAAATTTAAGAAATATTGTAGGTAGAATTACAAATTTAGTTGGTATAGTAACAAGTTTCTGATCAATGAAATTCTGAATGCCAGCTAGTATTTGAAGTACTTTAGCAATTCTTTTATATAACCAAGTTTATTGATCAAATGAGATATTGATTTGGTTTGTAATTCTGGCCTGTATAGTCTCTGCCTATTCTGAGTCATTAATATTATTAAACCTAAATATGTTAAGTTTTTTTTAAGTAATTTGGCTATATATAGGTCTGGTATTATTAAGATTGTCAGATATTGTGATTATAAAGATTGGTAATGCTATAGCTATAGTATTAAATAATTCTAGTTTAAATATTATTTGTGTATTAAGTATTTAAAACTTAGATCATTTTTTACTTTAATGTTGATTAGATGTTAATTAAGTTTTAGAAGATTTAGTTGTAAGTCTTGTAGTTTCAATAGAATTATGTTATAAGACAAAAAGATATTTTTTTCTTTTAGTATTAGTGTCTTGTGTTGCCTAAGCAGTGGTGTGTAATATAGTAACTAATGACTGTGTTTATGTAATATTTACTGCAAGACCAGCAATAAGGTTGAATATAAGCTTATCATTTTGTGAAATATTACTTGTTTGTGATAGTTCATCTTCTGTATCAAGTTCTATGATCATATTGTATGATATAAGTAGAAGATCTTTGTTAAATTTGAGTGTCTTGAATTCTTTTTGGTTTTTTTTATATAACTGAATTGTTAAATTAAAGTTACAACTGCATGTACTTCTAAGGTGTTTGGTGCTAATATTTACAAAGTTGTTTCTTATTGTTGTAAGGTCAAAAAGTATCAATTAGAAAGATTCTTTGTGTTTGTATAGCCATTGGATTGAGAATGTAGTAAGATTAGATATGTAACCAGATTTGATAAGATCTACAATAAAGAGATATTTGTTGACAAAGCTAAGAAAAAGAAAGTTAACTGTAAAGATAAGTTTAGATAGGTCTTTTATAATAATCTTGATGAATTTTTTTACATATTTAATAGGAGGATTAGTAGCTAATATTGTAAATATAGAATTGCTTGAACTAATAGATTTTCTAATAAAATATGCTAATAGAGAAGAAATGAAAATGCTTTGAGAGATTGTTTGGTTCAAAGTTTATAGTAGTTTGGTTTGTAGATTATCTGTAGTTTTTTTACTATTTTTTAGGACTGCTATCTTATGCCTATATGCTGGATTAGTAAAGATATAAAGGTCCTTAGTACCACTTTCACTAAAATATAAGTTGTTTATTGCAATACTGTTTTCAATATTATTGTAATTCAGGATGGTTAGTAAAATTTTTCTTGAGATTTGCATCTTTTTTAGGTCAAGTTTACTGTATAGAACAAGTTTAATTAATGGTCTAAGATCAGCTTACTTAGTAGTTATTGCTTTATTTTTAATATAAATTTTTCTTTTTTTGTTTAGTTTTGTTGAAGTGATCTACAGAAAGAGTTTGTAAAAGCTTTTATCTATTACTTAATATGTTTATATTTCTAAATATCTATTTTATATAATTTATTTTATATTTTTTTGTTTTATTTAAAATCTTATATATTGGAATTTTTGTTTTGAATAAGTTATTTTTGCTATATATTTTATTCTGTGATAACTAAAGACTATTATCTAATAGTGCTAAGATAATTAGTTTTCTTAAATTTATTTTTTGATCTTTAATATTTGTTTTCTTAATATAAAGATTGAAAATATCTTAGTTTGACTTTGTATATTCTGTTTTTAAACATATCTTAGATTTTTCATTTTTGTTTTCAACTTTTTTGAACTTAATTATCAATTTTTCTAAGCTTGTTAATAAGTAGTTTGATTTGATGTGCTAACTTCTATAGCAATAGTAATGTTTTTCATATTATTAATAATATTTTAACTATTTCCTTCTATTATTTCACTTGTTATTTCTTTTTGTCTTTATTTTTTTTAACCAGTTTGCTAAGTCTTAATATTTATATTTTTTTTTTTTACTTCTATTTTATTTTTATTTTATTTTTATTTTTTTTAAAACCTTAAGCAGTTATGCTAGTACTTTATTAAGATTTTTGAAACTATATTCTTATATAATTGCATAAAATTTCTTAACATCTAAGTCTAGCATTACTTGGCTACTCTAATGACATCTAAGTGCAACCTGCAATACTATTTTAGTTAAAGATAGACTGCTTGTCTAACTACTTAAAGCCATACCAGAAGAATCTTCCTTCTTCTGTGACAAGCATATTTATTGTCTTCAAAGCTTCTTTTTTTATTTGGTCTGCCTTTTCTGATTTCTTTTCTTTTTCTTCTTCTTTTATTTGTTTATTTTTCTTTATTCTCTTCTTTGTTTTCTCTCTTGCACAAGCACTTTTTTTTATTTTATTTTTTATATTGATCTTCTTTTTCTAAGCTTGTATTTTTTTATATCACACCCTTTATACTTGATTGTAGAAGATGTTCAATACTGTTTTTGTTACTATATCTATGCACTTTTGTGTTACCTACTTGTTTAGAAATCACTTCAACTTTTTTTCTATTTTTAGTATTGTAAGTTTCTTTATTAGAACTTTCTGTTTGTGATTTCTTTAGTTTCTATTTCTCCAAATAATGCCTTATATAGAACTTGTGATAAAATTTTTTTTTTTCTCTTTTTTGAGTCTATTTCATGCTATTGCTATTTTGACTTTTTGAATTCACTTCTACAAACTCTTTTGTTTACTACAACTTGCTAAATATGCCAGAGTCTCTTTTTCTCCAGCTTGGCATACTTAACACTTTGCTGTTGTGTATATTTCTGGTCATCTTCTGTTTAACTCCTCAAGTGTTGGTAAGCTATTCATTATGCATTTAATTGCTATAACTCTTCTTGTACTAAGTTTTTTTGACATACAATAAACTCCTTTTGTTCTGTTCATTTCTTTTCAAAAACTTGACTAATTATATAGCACATTTTTTGTTTCTGGTTCTAATGTTTGTATTGGATTTGTCTCTCTCCAACTAGCTCCTATTCTGACATTTGCTATTATTTTATACAGAAGTCTTGCCAGTATATCAATTTTCTTGTTTTCCTACTTTAAATAGTACTCTATCTCATTACATTTGACTTTATCTGCATATATTTTATTTTGACATTTTGCTCCTTTTTTTGTAAGAGAGTCTGCTTGTCATTTCACTTATTTTTGCTATAACTTTTAATCTTGATTATTTCTATCCTAATGTTCTTGCTTTTGATTAGACCTATAATGTTCATTATCCATATTGCATTTTTCTTTTTCAAGATTCTTTCTTCTTCTATATTTTGAAGTGCTCTATTAATGTTCCTTAATGCTGCAATACTGTCTATGAATACTTTTACACTTTTTCCTTCTGGCACCATTAAGATTGCTGTCTATATTGCTGCTAATTCTGCTATTGTTGCTGAAGGCCAGCCTTCAATTTCTAATGAGTTTCCTCCTTTGGCTAATCTTTTTCTTCTTCTACTTGTACTTAACTAATACCTATTTTTTCTGTATTGTTTTTTTTTCTTCTTGTATAATGCTCTATTAGTATAGAAACTGTATTTTCTTTTGTCTTTCTTCTTGTTTTATGTCAATATCTCTACTAACTAATTTGTAATTATGCTATTTAATTCTTGTTTTTTAATCAGTTCTATTTCTAATTCTTCTGTTTGTCTTATTTTTAATAATTTATTTTATCTCTTTTCTATTCTTCTATTATTCTATCTTCTAGTATTTGCTTCAATGTTGCATTTAGCTTTTTTTATTAGCAACTTTGATATTACTCTCATGTTGTAGTCTCATCTTTTCTATCTTTTATACTGTCTGTCATCTGTTCTAAACTGTTTTCACAACCTTTGCATATACTTAATTCTGTCAATGTTCTTTTTTCTTCTATATGTATTGACCAATGTTTGCTAACACTTTTTTCTTTTTTTCTTAATTACTTTGCCTACTTGTTGGTTATGTTTTGATTCATAAATAATCTATTTTTTTTTCTTTCAGTCTTTAGAAATCTTTGTCTATTTAATCTTTAATACTTGTGTATTGTATTTTTTTACTTTGTATTGGTCTTGTATTTTTTTACTTGCTTGTGTTCTTAACATTCTTCCTTTTATTTTGCTAAACTACTTAGCTTTCTTTTTTTTATATGACAAACCTTGAAGACTTTTAAGCTGTTTCTATGTAATTAGATTATTACCTTTTGTATCTGTAAGTTGGTTCAAGTATAATAACCCCTATTTATTTATTATGCTACTGCTTGCTATTCATGTTTTTGTTTCTAACATGTTTCTTATTTGTTTACCATATCTATAAATCTTCTATAAGGGTTTTTCTGTTTTGATATTTATTCCTCTTTCTTTTACTTTAGCTATTGTTCAACAGGCTAGATTGTTCTTTCAAAACTTCTTAACTTTTATTTTTTTTTTATTGTTTCAAATATTTTTTGTTAAGTCTGCTTTTCAGCATTTTTGAGCTATTCTAAGTCTTGTTAATTTACCCAAACTATCTTGTCTATTGAGTCTTAAAAAAAAACTACTTATTTGCTTGGTTATTATTTCTTAACTTAGTGTTTTACAATTATCTAAGTCTTTGTACTCAATTGTGTAATTGTTTGATGTTCTCATTATATTACACTTATGTTTAGCCAAGCATATTAATGGTTGATATATTTTATCAATCATCTTTTCTAACATTTTTGTTAGCTATAAGAGATATCCTAGCTTAGGAATTATTACTGTATTGTTTATATATGTAATTTGGCTTATTATCATCTTCTTATATCTTAGATCTTTGACTGTTTAACTATCTATTTCTTTTGCTTTTTTACAAATCAGCACTTCTCTTATTTTGTTATTTAGCCATATTCCTAGTGACCTTACAATTTTATTTTAAATTCTTCTATTATTTTATTATGGTCAAATGTAATTTCTTTTTCTTCTTCTTTTGTTCTTGTGTTCATTACTATGAACTTTGATTTGGATCCATTTATTTTAATATTATTTGCTTTAAAAAACTCTTCTGCAATGCTTAGAATTCTTATCATCTGTTCTTTACAGTTCACAATCCATGTTGTATTATCAGCATATGCAATTGTTGCTTGCCTATACCTTGTAACATTATCACTGTATGCACTTTCTATAATTTTTTGTTCTATTATATAGCCTAATGTTTCATCTTTTTGTATTCTTTCTAATAATAGATCATAGAAAAGACACCAAATTAATGATGATATTACCTCTCTTTGGTCTATTCTATCTTTTGTCATTATTTCTTCTATTAAACTATAAGCTGTAATAACTTTGAATTGCTATTTACAAAACAGATTGCTTATATATTTTTTGTTTTTTACAGGATTTTGACTCTTTTTAAGGCCTATTTTAGACTTTCTAATAGAACTGAATTAAATGCTTTTTTCATATCTTGCAACAATATTTATACTTCTTTATTCTTTTCTTATGCCTTCTCCATTACATGTTTAGTATATATATCAGTTGCTCTGTTGAATTATCTAGCAGGCCTGTGAAATTTGGTTCTTTGAGTATATTTCTTTCTGTAAACACTTTGGTTAATCTTTTTATTATTACTTTTGTAATAATTTTTCTAAATGTCTTAATCAATACTATTGGCCTAATATTGTTTAAGCAGTAACTCCAGTCTATGTCTTTTGGAATTGGATATATTTGCACAATTTTTTACTTCTTTGGTATGTCTTCTTTTTATAAAATCAAATTTGCAAAGGCTCTGAAAATCTTTTGTAATTTCTTTTTTGCATGTTTTATTAATGTATAGCTTATGTCTGATATTTCTGAGACTGTATTCACTTTAAGCTCTCTAAGTATTTCTTTCTATTCATTTTTTTCTATTTTTTTTTCTAATTCCCTATACCAGGTCTCATTAATCCAATCTTTTAGATTATATACTTTTTTCTATTCTTTTGCTATTTCTTTAAGTTTGGTTTTCTGTTTTCTAAATTGGTTTTTAAATTGAGCTGCCAAACTATTTAGGACTGTGTTTGGTTCTGATATTAGGTTGACTTCTTTGTCTTGCATTATAAATTTGTCTAAAACAATCTTTCTGTATAGTTTATTTAGTGGGCTGACAATCATTCAATTTTGATCTGTTCTAATTATTTCACATCTTCTGTTTATATTTTTTTCTATCTGTTTTCTCTATGCTTGTTTCTATTTCTTTTTTTTCAACTTAATTATTCTTTGCCAATCTTTCATATCATCTATTCAGACTTCTGACTACACCTGTGTAGTTTTGGCAATGTTGCTTCTAGCTTTTTTACTATAATTTAAAGTTTGTTGTTTATTTTAATTCTTTTATTCTTTTCTACTTCCTGATTCTTTTTACTTCTTGCTTTCTTGATTATTTGCTAGAGTTCAATGATGTGTTTGTGTCTTATTGTTTTTTTTTGTTTTGTCTTCTATTTAACTTAGTGTTAAATATTTTCTTTTTTTGGATTTGCTTGTTTGTTACTTTAATTATAGCTTCTTCTATTGCATTCCATATTTGAACCAATATCTTTGTACTATATTCTGTTATTATGTTATTATTTTCTAATTATTTTAATACTTTTTTTCATTCTAGTTGATTTTGTAGCTCTTTTGTATAATCTTTCTAGTCTTCTTGTTTTGCTTTTTTATATAGGTATATTGTTCTTGTTTAGTCTTTTTGTTTAATTTCAACTCTATTGCAGTTTGCAATTATGTATTCTATCTATATTTTGTTGTTATTATCTTATGATTACTGTTTGTCAAATCTTTTGCTTCTTTGATATTAGCTTTCTGTAGATTTGATGCAAGTGTTTTTGACAGCCAAATATAAATTATTCTTGTTGCAGTCTCCTGATTTGACTATGTGTATGCTTTTTTTGTTAGGTACAAATTTCTATATAAATCTATGAAGTTTTGTCTTCTGAGCCAGCTAAATATTGGTAGTTTTTTGTAGTATGATGTTTGTAAATGTTGTCTATTTAGTATATTATCTACTATGTAATTGAAATTATCAAGTATAATTACTTCTGTATATCTTTTCCTGTTTGTTACTATCTTTATAATTCTTTGCTAAATTTTCTTACTGATTGACTTGTTGTTTGGTAAAATGTATACTTCTAGTATTACTAATTCTAATTGTTTAAAATATAATCTCACTTCTAGCATGTATTCACTGACTCTTTTAACTGCTCCTATATGCTTTTTTCACTTTTCATCTATTAGAATTTCTATGTCTGAACTCTTTTTCTTGTTTATTACTGCATTAGTCCAATATTTCTTGTACTGTGTATTATAACTATATAGTAAAAATTTTCTCTCTTTTTCTATAATCTTTGTTTCCATTATTTCTACTATTGTAAGTTCTTCTTTTCCTGTCTATTCTAGGAGGTTTTCTACTTTTTATTCTCTTGTTTTAAGTCTGTTAACATTGTGATATACAATTTTTATTTTCTTTTTTTCTTGTTTCTATTTTTCTTTTAGGCATTTATGCTTTGTTTCCATGTTTTTCATCATCTTTTTTCTTTTTTTTCTTGTTTTCTCATTATAGCTAAGAGATGCATCTATATTTTTTTCTTCAAAAATTCTTCTTTCACTATGCAGAAACTCTCCAATCTCCTGATCTATGCTTATTAATTCAACTGTATTATTGTTAGAAGTGGTTAGCAAGGTCTTTTTTCATCTTCTAGTTTGCCTTGTTTTGTCATGCTTCAAGTCTTTTTAGTTTCTTAAGGATTTTTTTTAAAAGGTCTTGGCTTCATGTCTGTGAATCTTCTTTTTCTGTTGAATATATGCAATGCTTCTTTTTATTTTTGTTAAACTCTTCTGTGTCTTTTTTTCTTCTATTACTCTTGTTTTTATATACTTCTGCATCTAAGTTTATATCTATGTTATATGTAGTTATGCACTTCTTATAGTAAGCTTCTTCTTCTTCATTCTGTTTCCTCTTCTTTATTTCATCTTGCCAAAATAGCAGGTAATTGTTAAACCTTATTTGTTTAGTTTGTGCTATCTTTATCACCTTCTTTGATGCAAAAGTAATTATTGCAGATCTTTTTTGATTTCTATTTCTGTTTGTTGGTATATATATTGACTTAGCATCTCTCTTTCTAAAGCATTATAATAGCAGCACTTCATATACATTTCCTGAAAGCTCTAGTAACTTTGATATGTATAGACTGTATTAGTCTTGTAAACTGTAATCTTTATTGCATTTGGACACTCTTGCTAGTTTGTGTGTACCAATTGGCAAGACCTATAGAATATTTCTTTCTTTTAAATCTTTAGTATATATTATTGTCAGAGCCTTGTATTTGGACCTCTTTATTTGTTCTATTTTGGCATTTTTGATGTTTCTACATACTGTATATGTTCTATCTCTTCTATATTGATATTTGCTAGTAGATTCCAAATCATTAGATAGTTTTCTGTCTTCAATTTCTCTTCTGTCTAAAAGCTTTTTGTATTTTTAACTTCTGCTTTTGCTTGGCTTGTGTTTTTGTATTCTTCTTTTTTTTTTTTATTGTTTTTAACATTTGTCTCTTCTATTTTATTGTCCTTCTTTGTTTCTATTTGTCTTGTACTTTCTTCTTTTCTTCTCTTAGTGTTATGCTTCTTTTGCTATTCTATATTTTAAGTTTTGTTTTTGGTTTCTTTTGGTATAAGTTTTAGTCATTCAGCTTCCTTTCTTTTGATTCTATTTATTGTTACATCTCTACTATAATCACAGTCAAAATTTACTTCTATCTAATTATTTCTATTTTTAAATACCTCTTTGATTGTTTTAATATGATGATTTTTTCCTAGAATCTATTGGATATACTTTATTCTTTCTTCTTTGGTTTCTTTTGACAAAGTGTATATCAGCATATTTGCTTTAAAAGATTTATTTTTATTATATATTCGATTATCTGAAAACTACTGGCTGTGTTTGATTGACTCTGTAAAAAATGTTGTTTGTCTTCTTTATTGTTTATTTCATCTTCTTGTTCTGTTTTTTTATATTCATGGTTTCTAATTTTGTCTCTTTGCTTTGTGTTGATATTTTTTTTTTAAATTTCAAATTATTTATAGCTTGACTTGTTTGATATTGTAATGTAGCAATGCTAAGCCCTTTTATTTGCTTTTCTAGTATTTCTAATCTTTGCTCTAACTTTTCAGAATTGTTTCTTTTTTCTTGGTTCTGCTCTCTATTGGTAAATTTTTCTGTCTTATTAGTTTTAACTAAAATACTTATCTTATTTATTTTGCTTTTTTTTTAATATACTTTTTTTTCTTTTATGTTTGTATCATATTCAAACAAGCTTGAATTGTAGCTTTTTAATCTTAGCTTTTCTGTCTACTTGTTAATTATTCCTTCCTTAAGCTAGCTTATTTCTGCTATTCTTAAGGTTTCTAATATTTGGCCATAAACTAGCAAGTCTTGTAGTATAATGTGTTTTAGATCATGAATTGCTAAATCTTTTGCAATATGCTCTATATTGCTTGGGTCTTTTGTTGATATTTTAAAAACTTGGTTTAATATTTTGCAATCTACATATCTGTGATTTCTGTTTTTTATACCTTTAATATGCTCTATAATATTTTCATTATATGCTTCAGTCATTAGCTGTTTTAGTTTGGGTGTTGCTATGTCACATACTTATTTTAGTAGACTACTTTACTACATATGTTTGTTTGTTTATTTTACTTATTTTCTGTACTTTTCATGTAACTTAAATTAATCTTCACAACAAGGTCACAAAAATTTCCCAAAATTTCTATAAAAAATTTTTGGTTTCATTAAAATTTTTAATCCTTTCAAGCTGTGCTACTTCTAAGCTTTTTTACTTGTATTTTTGTTTTCTAGCTAGATGTAACTTTTGCTGCTCTTTCTTTTTTGTTAAGGGTCTGAGTGTTGTTTTCTAGTAGGTTTTGTAGTTTTTCTGTGTTTTGCTTCTTAACAGTTTTTGGTTAAGGGATCTACAGAGAAGAGTTGAATATTTTTTTTTAATATTTCTAAACTACTCATGTTGGTTATATAGTTGATTAAGTTTAAATTATATTGTGTCATTCTTGTTTTTATTATATATTTCTTAATTAATGTTTTTTTAAAACTTTTAGTTTTAATTTGCTTTAGCACCTTAAAGACAGATTTTGTTTTGTAATCTTATTTGGATTACCAATTGCTAAACTATATGCTATCTGTTCTATATTGTTTGAACTGTATAGCATTTAAGTGCAGCATATTATTACCTAAGTAATTTAAATTTTTTTTAGTTGATTTTCAAATTAATTTAGTAGCCTTTGTTTGTATAATTTACTCATTTTTAAATTTAAACTTAAATTAATAATCAACTAGTATCTACTAATAATATTATTTTAGATTTTTCTAAAAAAGACTATATACTTTCTTTTGTTATTGTTTTAGTTATATGCCTATTTTTTATCTTAAACTTCTGCTTATTTATCTAAAAATAAATATAACTTATTGTTTATTTACTTTGTTATTTATGTATTTTTGTGTAACTTAATTTGATTAGCTATACAATAACTCTAACAAATTCTTAAAAGTTTTAAGAAAAAAGACTAAAATGTTTTTTTGTACTTTATATCTTAACTAAAAAAAGGATATTTTTAGCAAACTCTATATTATTTATTGTCTTTTTTTAATTTTTTTAAAGTATTATAATAGGTTTTTTAATAGGGTGTGGTAACTTAGTGAAGTAAATAAGTTGTCATACTCCCAAATGATAGGTTGTAAGTTCAAAACCCACTAACAATAAAATTTGGATAATTACCTATATAATATATAGATGGTATTACAGTAATAGCATTTTGTTGATTAGTTAAGATAGAATACCTGTAACTATGGTCATACTAGCATGACTAGCAGGTTTTGGGCATATGTGTAATCTTGATTACACAGAAGAATGCAAACTGGTAATGGGTAGCACAAACCTAAAATAAGTTCTTGGTCATGTAAATTTGTAGAACTAGGAAGCTGAAGCTTACTTGGAAATTCTGAGCAGAGAGGTAATACAAATCTTTAACAGTACTACTATAAAGACTAGATCTAGAAAATAGATACCAATATAGAGGAATTAGACAAACAAAAACCTCACATAAGAGGTACTACCAATCAGGATGCCAGATTTTAGACTGAAGAAAAAGGATATTTAGCCAGCCTCAATATACCAAGAACAGTTACAGTCTTTCTAGGCTATTTGAATTGAAAGTCTGAAGTCAAAGCAATAGTATACTAAAAGTATTAGAGATAGGCTATAAATTCAGTATCAGGATCTAGGTTAACTCTGTAAGAATAGCTCTTGTTAGTATTCTAAAAATAGGTAGATGGTTAACAACAAGAAGCTCTTGCACCTTACTGGCAGGTGATGTACTCTGAAATGTGTAACAGTCTGAAAACCAGTACAAAAAGAGTAGGTACTATACTGCTTAGATGATATATTGGTTAGGTATATATGGAAGGTAAGTTAGAATTACATCATGATAGAGCAGATGATCAGAGAGTTTAAATAGATAATCTTCTAGTAAGTTATAGGTATGGCATATAGTGTAGAACCTTAGAGCAGACTATTTAAATAGGCAACCAAAAGTTGCATGTATAACTAGTTGTACTCTTATCTTTGTAAAAATAGTTGTAATAGCTAACCTAATAAAAGTCAATAAAGTATTGTTACAAGTATAGCTTTTAACAAAAAAAAAACAGGTTTTTTAAATTGATTCTTGCTTGCTACTATTATTTTTGTTTTGTTTATTTTTGAAAAAAAAATTAGCAGAAAGAGTTTTTAGATTTTTTTATAAACTATTGTTTGTTAATTTTCTAAATATATTAATATATTTTTCTATTGTAGTATTTAAATATTTTATCATGTAATTTTTTTTTTAATATTAATAGTAAGGCCATGCCTTTATTTTTATTGAATATTTAATTGAGATTTAACATAAAGTACAATTTTGGTTTTAAAATATTATAAAAAGAATAAAAGCTTAAACTAATTTATCTATGACTTAAACCAACTGGAGTAGCCAAAGCTTATCTAAATTTAAGTATTAATAATTATATATAGAGAATTGGTTTGATATTTAATCTATTAGATATATAAGAAATTTATTTTTGAAATAATAAAATTAAGTGGATGAGAATGTGATAAAAGTGAGACAGTATTTGAAAGTGTGTTATATTCAGGAGTTTGATCTGTAGATCTTGAGATACAATATAAATCCAGATTTTATGATAAATTTGTTAGTTAAGATGAAGTAAGAACTTGATAACAAGTGTTGTAGCTACTTTTTGAATAACAGACTTGTAATAATATTAATAAGTTCATTTGATATTAGATCTGTTAGAGTTGGAAAGATTAAAGATAAATCTGATATATTGTAAATAGTTATACTACTTAACAGCTTGATTTGGTTATATAAATTAGTTATAGCATTTAAAGTAATGTTAAGTATTGTAGTATTTAAAATATGTTGTAATAAAATGTCTATAAGGCTGTATAGCAATTGATTAAATGAACAAGTTGTTCAGTAAAGATGAAAACTAATTTGATGACATTGGTAACAGATAGGTGAGTATGAGTGATATCATTTATGTAAAATGTGTAGAATAGAAAGATCATCTAGTAGAATTTTGATTCTAAAAGATTTAAGACTAGAGAACTAAAAGCTGTGCAAGAAGTTTGAGATCTTTTGGTTATTGTTAATATATAGCTAGGTAACTTGCCAATTAACTTGATTAAGAATTTTGTTCTATTTTTGAAAGTGGTGTTGTGTAATCTATAATGTATAAATATGTGCATAACATATTGTACAGATACTGTAACAAATAGATAATTCTAAGAAAAAGAGTTTAAAGTTTAAAGTATATGCAGAGTTGTAAATATTATGAAATAAGGGGTGTGGCAACCTAGTGAAGTGGTTAGGTTGTCAACCTCCCAAGTGATAGGTTGGATGTTCAAATCCTATCGATAGCGAAAATTTGGATAATCACCTATGTAATATTCATATTACAGCAACTGTTACTAATGGTTGAGTTAGGATACCTGTAATGGCAGTTGCACCAGCATGACTGGCAGGTCATGGGGCATCTGTGCAATGTTGAAGTTATACAGAGAAATGCAAACTGACATATCGGGCGGTGCAAACACTAGATAAGTCCTCATGGCTGTGTAAATTCATTGAAATTAGATAACAAGAAGTCTATTTAGAAAGACCCGAGTAGAGAGGTAGCTGGATCTTTGATGGCCCTACTGTAAAGGCTAGCCTGCGAAATGAATACCTAGATCTAGTACCCGGTTCTAGTAGCCAGACAGGCAAGAACCTCTAGGTTAGGAGTCTCGGAAGTACCACCAACCAGGCCACCTGAACGAACTGGAGGAAAAGGATATTGGGCTAACCTGATATACCGATGAACTGGTCGTAGTCCTACATGGGCTATCTGGATTGGGAGTTTGGTAAAAGGGTGGGAGAAAAGGCAGGAGTATACTAAAGTACTGGGGTTATGCTGTGAAGTAGATGCTGGGATCTAAGTGAACTCTACAAGGGCATAGCAGTTTAATGGTTAGCCCTGACTGCAA
>CAJVQA010004820.1:0-17034 GCA_910591915.1 Cetraspora pellucida
TTTGTATTTTTTAAGTTATAATTTTTTAAAAAATTTAGATTATAGTTTCGGGGTTTCGGATTATAGTTTCGGAATTTTGGGTTTCGGAGTTTCGGATTTTTTTTAGAAAATCCGAAACTAGTTTCGGATTAGAGTCTCCCGAAACTAGTTTCGGATTAGAGTCTCCCGAAACTAGTTTCGGATTAGAGTCTCCCGAAACTAGTTTCGGGTAGGTTTCGTTTCGAGTGCCAACTCTAGTGCAAGGACCTCTTAGTTAGGCACCACGGCTGTTTCGGCAGTGCAAGGACCTATTAGTTAGGCTCCACGGCTGCTTTGGCAGTGCAAGTACCTTATAATCGGGCTCCACGGCTGCATTGGCAGTTCAAGGACCTGTGCAGTACATATTTAGGGCATTCGGAAGTTAAATTTCTTTAACGCTATTACTGTTAGTACCCGATTCTCTTTTTTGCTATAAAGGCTTACGATAGTTATGAACTTAAATGTTTAGATTTTATAGTATATGTACAGGGTAGTGAGGTTGTGGTTACGTGTTTCTTTGTCGGATTAAATGGTACAGTAGTGCCTTGAGATGACGGACATGTTTAGATATTCTATAGTGAATGACCAGCGTAGTGAGCTTGTGGTTACGCATTTTCTTAGTCCGATTATATGATACAGTAGGGTCTTGAGATAGTGGACCTATCCCAATATGTTTTTTCATCTAGATAGTAATAAAGATAAGTCTCTGATCGAGCAATAATAATGATATATTGTAATTATTAAATCACACGATCTGAAATTCTTTTGAGTGGTGATTTAAACCCGGTATAATAATACGGTCAGACCTCACTAAATGCAATCTTTAATTCTGGCTATGATATATACTAGATTTCCATAAATGCAATTTTTCTTGTTCACCAAATGTAAGCTATCAAATTGTGGTATTTAAGGAGATTTGACTGTATTTGAAACTATTACATAATGCTATATACCACTCTAATATTAAATAAGTCACTGTTATTAATAGTAACGAGATTTTTGATAGGCATTTTGAAATTAAAGTTTTTCCTATGGAATTTTTTAAATAAGCACTCACAAAGCGTGTCATTCCTAGGTCAATAATTTTTGACTCTTCATATTCTTATTCAACATCAAAATTATGCCAATGAATTTTTTAATACATATTAGTCGAGGGAATTCTGAAAATAGTTGAATTTAATAATATATACATATATACCTGGTGTAAAGGAATCATAAGTGTGTATGAATCTGCTAGTGCAGATTACATTTGGATGAATTCTAAGCGAGGAAAACACATTGCTAGAATTTGTTATTTCGTCAGATTTCACAAATTGTAGTTGAAATTCATATTCAAAAATCCACTTCTATAGTGTTATAAATTTTTTTAGCAGTTGGACGTTTTTATCCCAACAATTCTTCATTAAATCGATATAACATTGTGGAGCTCCACTAATAATTATAGGTCGCAATCCATTAATAATTCCAAGTTGAAGATCAATGTCATGAGCATTATTTGCAAATGGAGGCGTTCCAGAAGTGAATTCCCACATAATTATCCCAAATGAATAAACATCAGATGCCATCGAATATGAACCACCACATAAATCTTCAGGTGCAACATATGGTAATACACCATAAATACCGTCGTCATTGCTTTTAGTATTAGGAGGTCCAGAGTCCCATGTCAAAAATATAAGAATTGAGATTTTCGTCTTGAAGAATATTCCCTGAATGCAAAACCTTATGTACTAGGCCAACTTCGTGAATTGTTTTTAAATCCATGGCAATTTGGCTAAGCATTTTCAATTTTTCTTGCCATTTTTCACTACTACGTCACCTAAATTGCGGCTAAGGAACTACTTTCAAAATATTGCATTACAATTACATAATTTTTTGTTGACGGATTTTGAGATATTCCATAACATCCCAAAAAATTAATTAAATTATCATCTTTTTTAATGCATTTATGAAGTGCATTTATCTAAGTATAAACTTAATAAATATGAATAATTTATATATAAAAAAAATTACGATAATCAAGAATTTAATGATTATAATAATATCCCGTTTCAAGAATTTTGTTGAAATTTCTTTTGAATCAAGAAATTCCTTAAGTACAACTTCAGATTCATACATTCATTTTCCGTTCAGCATAAAATATATTGGCAAATCCTCCTTTCCCAATTCCTTTAACGTTCTCACAATCTCGATACGTATATTGTACAATGAAAATCTCAATAAAGTTAAATATAAAAAGGGAAATTTTTATGGCGAATACCCTTTTAAGTGAAAATCAAAATTTCGTGAATTTTAGTGACAAAATAATTTTTTCGAAATTAACAAAGAAATAGATGAGTTTTTACAAAGTATTGGTGGTGATATTACAATGGTTTCTGTATATACAATTGTACAAATATGTAACTATGCAGGCGTACTTCACATTAAGATTTCAGTTAAAGGTAACAATTCTTACAATGTAATTGTTAGGAATACTAGATAGTGGCCAAATTACTAATGAAGCCACAATTATTCATTCTGCAAATTTAAGTAATTGGGCTGGAGCAGAGAAGAGTGGAGCGGAAGACCTTTCCATGCTTTACTGAATTTAGGCTCTAGCCTCTGTAACAGAATAAAACTTAGATTTTGGAATATCACTATCCCTTGTAAAAATTTTAATCAAATTCAATTCTTAAAAAAATAAAAAAGATAATATCGGTAAAAGTTAATTAATAGTTTATTGTATTGAAATCTAAAATGCCAAAAAGAAGTTATACGTCTAAATAAAAAGAAATGATGTTTGAATGAAAATGTTGATTCTATGACACCTGAAGAACAAGGGTTCGGCTTTTTCTGATATTTTTAATGATGTTTTTCTTATGATAAATTACAAGTAGGGAAAAGCGAACATTTTATAACAGAAATTCGCTGAAGAGCAAAAATTACTTTCTTTGCAACTTCGTGAATTACTAAAGATTGGGGCTTATATCTGTTCGTATGTGTATTAATAAAAATATGAACTTATAAAAAATGCTACTTGACATTAACAATAGATTCTATTATTCATATATTAGTAGATTAATTTCAAATTTAAGCACATGACAAGTAAGGCTCCAGACCTATGAAACGCCGCAGCTTTATTATTAGTTATATATATAAAGTAGGTATGAAAAATGCAATTAAATTAATGCAACTTGGCTGCATTAAAATTTTTATATTTATTTTAACCTAGGAAGCCCTAAGACGCTGGTGATGCACATTGAATATTTTATTTTTATTATAAATACATTACATATCCAAGGGTATAATTTATGGATTTTGAAGTAATTTTGTGCGCTAAAAATACAAATGTTAAATCGAATACTATTATGTCTAATATACAGGTATTTAGTTTAATACTACTAATAAACATTATCATGCACAAATAATCCATTTCTTTGGACAGAATATCTACTGATTCATGGATAAGTCGTTAACAATATCCAAGGACCATTCATCAAATTCAGGTTCTTTTGATAGATGCCAATTAAATTCAGGTTCGTCTCGATAAGCTTTAGCGGCGTTAAGAATAATAACTTTTTCACGAATATTATAACCACAAAGTTTATGAGAGTTCGTTTTGAGCTCTTCTTTATATTTAATTAAATAAAGCGAAAAGCCATTTCTTTCTCGGTTATTATCTTGTATTTTCGATACCATTATATTGCGATTTGTCTTTATACTTTATTTATTTTTTTTTTATTTATATGATTTGCTCATGTGTATAAAAATTGTTTAAATACCATTGCATTCGCAAAACTTTACTTTTTATATTTAATTTTATTGAGATTTCCGTTTATGATACATGGTGAATATGTACGTAAATGCATTGCATACTTGAGATTTTAAACATGACCAAGTATATATCGAAAAGGTCATAGAAGGTTCTATGATGTAATGGAATTCTTTGAAAGAATGTATTTGCGTGAAAATTTCTGTAAAGGGAAAATATGGATTTAAGGAGAAATAATGGATTTCACGTTAGCACCAATGTTGTGTCACTTAATCAGTAAGTATAAAGAACAAGCACGTACATATGTTACGTACATACATACATATTTTTCGGAATAGAAAAAGTCATGGCAAATACACCAGAAGAATGGTTTGAAAAAGCTATTTCTGAAGGATATATTAATAATCTTGAATATAATAAATTTACAAATCCTGCAATCATTGGTAGTGGGGGTTTCGGAAATGTTTTTAAATATGAATGGGAAGATTGTGAGTTAGTGGTTGCCCTTAAATGTCTTAAAATCGATTCTAATGTAGGCTTAAATGAAAAAATTATTAAAGATTTTATTAAAGAGGTATTTATTACATTACTACTTGCATTATTCATGATGTAATACTAAATTTCTATAACCATGATATAAAGCTTAAACTATTACTAAAAGTTGATTACCATCCTAATATTATTAAATTCTATGGAGTCACGAAAGGTGTATATGCAATCTAAAAGTTTTGAATTTTATAATATAATAATTATATTAAAGATATTTTATTACAATTAAATAGATGATAACGGATGTTATAATATGATTTTACAATATGCTGATGACGGCAATTTACGAGAATACTTAAAAGAAAATTTTGTAAACTTGCAATGGACAGATAAACTACGTATTGCAAAGGAAATAGCACTTGGACTTTTATTTTTGCATAATAATGATATTATTCATAGAGACTTTGTAAGTACTATAGAATTTACTACATTATATATATATATATATTTTTACTAATCTTCTAACAATTTAGCATTCGAAGAATATCCTAATTCATCAAAAACAAGCAAAAATCGCAGATTTTGGACTATCGAAGCAGATAAATGAAATGTCTATGGCTTCAAATTCAATCACTCATGGAATGCCAGCGTATATGGAACCTAAATGCCTTATAGATCAAAAATATAAGCGTGATAGGAAATCTGACGTCTATAGCTTTGGTGTAATCCTTTGGGAAGTTTCTAGTGGAAGACCACCATTTCAAACCATTGAGTCAAAAATGGCCCTCTGTTTTCACATATACCAAGGAAACAGAGAGGAACCTATAGAAGGTACACCTCCTCAATATATTAAACTTTATGAACAATGTTGGGATTGTGATCCTGCCAATCGTCCAGAAACAAAAGAAATTCTCAATGGTTTAAAAAAACTTATTCCTAATGAACCTTTGAGCCAAAACTTTCACACTGGAGCATCAACTCAAAATAGTGATACTTCCTCAAGTCGTCAAGATAATCCAACCGAACCTGTAAATTCATTCGATATTACGACTTCATCTCCACTTTATTTTTCTGATGCAATAAATTCAAACATTTCAATGCAAGATTGTAACATTGAGGATATGAGAAGAGAAGCGCAAGAAAGTTTTGAGCAAGGCAAATTTCTCAAAGCATTAGAGCTTTATGAAAAGATTCTCAAGAACAGTCAACATGATTATAGAGATCAAATGAATGCTTCATCTTGGTATCTTCCTTCTAAATGTCGTGAACCGGAAAAAATAAAAGAGTTAATAAAGACACTTTGTATGAATACTATTTTGAAAGACTTGAATCTTAGTGATAATAATCTTGGATCTGACGTCGGTAAATCTTTAGCAGATGCACTTTGCAAGAACACTACGCTGAAGGATTTGAATCTTAGTAACAATAATCTTGGATCAGAAGGAGGGAAAGCACTGGCAGATGCACTTTGTAAGAATACCACGCTGACTTCTTTGAATCTTCATAATAATGATCTTGGACCGGACGTCGGCAAAGCATTAGATAATGCACTTTGCAAGAACATCACACTGATTTCTTTGGATGTTAGTTGGAATAATCTTGGAACATTCGGAGGAAAAGCATTAGCATGCGCACTTTGTGAGAACACCACGCTTACTTCTTTATATCTTAGTTCGAATAATCTTGGATCATTTGGAGGACGAGAATTAGCAGATGCGCTTTACAAGAACACTGCACTAACTTCTTTGGATCTCAGTTCTAATAACCTTGGATTAGGAGGTAGAGCATTGGCAGATGCACTTTGCGAAAACACTACTCTGTCTTCTTTAAATCTTTATAACAATAACATTGGATCAGAAGGAGGGAAAGCATTGGCAAATGCACTTTGTAAGAACACCTCGCTGACTTCTTTAAATCTTCAATTAAATGATCTTGGATCTGAAGGAGGAAAAGTAATAGCAGATGCGCTTTGCAAGAATACAACGCTGACTTCTTTGAATCTTGAATTGAATAAACTTGGATCAGATGTAGGAAAAGCACTAGCATATGCACTTTGCAAGAATACCACACTGAATAATTTGGATCTTAAATCTAATAATCTTGAATCAGAAGGAGGAAAAGCACTGGGAGATGCGCTTTGCAAGAACAATACCTTAAAAAATTAGATATTCGTCGTAATAATATTAATTTTACTATAAAATTTAATAATCCAAGTATTGAAATGATACAATAAAAAATATGTGGTATAAATGTAATTGTGATTAAAAATTAATAAAAGTTTAAAGCATTGATTAATAACCCCTCGTTGATATTTTTTTTTGATTTTTGTAATACGAATGATATTTGGTTGACATAAAAGAATCATCAATACAGCAGTTGTACGTGAGTATTGGGATATCAAGACTGATTGAAACTGTTTAACCACGTAAAACTGTTTTATGACTCCGGGCTGGATTATGTTGGTCATAGCAAGAATGATTTTAAACGACTAGAAAAATTCCAAGTCTCCAGCATTGCGGATTCAGTAGATGATTGCATCATGCTGGCCATAAACTTTTGCTTATTTATTTTTTTTGTGTTTGTAGGCGCTCGTCATAAAAGAGGGAAGGATGTGGTTGTGGCATTACCATATTACCAGCACTTTTGATGGTCACTCTGGACTAATAATTCTTTCTGCAATACACTTGAAAAGAATCATTTTGGAGATTTCATATCAGAATCCCGACACACAAAATCCCAGCGTGACATTAAAATCCCGATATTACCAAAATCATAGTAGCAATACTGCTAAGATTTTGGTAGTGTTAGAATTTTTAGTGCTGTCTGGATTTTGATATGAAACCTATTTTAGAAGGGAACTTGAGGCGCTATTAAAATTCACTATAATGTACGATAAAGAAAGAGTTTTATGTGGCATTGGATAATTAGATAGATTATCATCTTAATATTACAAATAAAATGACAACGATAAATGGCATTGGCATTCACACTGGGAAATATTTTTTTATTGTTATATTGTTTAATTGTATTGATATCTTATTATATGATATCGTATCAAGACAATAAAATATTTCAATTTAAAATTTGGAACACCAATCCAAGAATTATGGTAAAAATCCATAAATTTTTCACGTTTACTATAGATTACATACATTATGATGTAATACTTCGATCCATTACACTTTTAAAAAGTTTGCAATATATCATGCTATTTAAAAAACTATTAAGCTCTGTGTACAAATAATTCGGTCAGACCTCACTAAATGCAATCTTTAATTCTGGCTATAATATATACTAGACTTCCATAAATGCAATTTTTCTTGTTCACTAAATGTAAGCTATCAAATTATGGTTCCCATGAATTGTATCTAGGGAGGTTTGACTGTATTTGAAACTATTACATAATGCTATACACCACTCTAATATTAAATAAATCACTGCTATTAATATTAACGAGATTTTTGATCGGCATTTTGAAACTATAGTTTTTTCTATGGAATTTTTTAAATAGGCACTCACAAGGCGTGTCATTCCTAGGTCAATAATTTTTGACTCTTCATATTCTTATTCAACATCAAATTATGCCAACGTATTTTTTAATACATATTAGTCAAGAGAATTCTGGAAATAGTTGAATTTAATAATAATATATATATATACCTGGTGTAATTGTTCGGAACATGTATTTGGATTGCATAAAATAATTATCATAAGCGTGTATGAATCTGCTGGTGTGGATTTCATTTGAATGAACTTCGAACGAAGAAAATACATTGCTAAAATTTGTTACATTGTCATATTGCTCAAATTGTTGTTGAAATTCAGAACCATTTATCCATTTTTCTAGAGTATCATAAATGTTTTTAGCAGTTGGACGTTTATTTATGTTTTCATCCCAACAATTCTTCATTAAATCGATATAGCATTGTGGAGTTCCACTAATAATCATAGGTCGCAATCCACTAATGATTCCAAGTTGAAGATCAATGTTATGAGCATTATATGCAAATGCAGGCATTCCAGAAGTGAATTCCCACATAATTATCCCAAATGAGTAAACATCGGATGCCATCGAATATGAACCACCACATAAAACTTCAGGTGCAACATATGGTAGTACTCCATAAATACCGTCGTCATTACTTTTAGTATTGGGAGGTCCAGAGAGTCCCATATCAGAAATGTAAGAATTGAGATCTTCGTCTTGAAGAATATTCCCTGAATGCAAATCCTTATGTACTAAGCCAACTTCGTGAATTGTTTTTAAATCCATGGCAATTTGGCTAAGCATTTTCAATTTTTCTTGCCATTTTTTCACCACTACGTCACCTAAATTGCGGTTTAAGGAACTTCTTTCAAAATATTGCATTACAATTACATAATTTTTTGTTGACGGATTTTGAGATATTCCATAACATCCCAAAAAATTAATTAAATTATCATCTTTTTTCATGCATTTATGAAGAGCATTTATCTAAGTATAAACGTAATAAATATGAATAATTTATATATAAAAAAAAATTCATGATAATCAAGAATTTTAATGATTATAATAATACCTCGTTCAAGAATTTTGTCGAAATTTCTTTTGAATCAAGAAATTCCTTAAGTACAATTTCAGATTCATACATTTCATTTTTCCATTCAGCAAGAAATATATTGGCAAATCCTCCTTTTCCAATTTCTTTAACGTTTTCGAATTCTTTATAAGGAAACCATTGTAATATACCACCAGTACTTTGTAAAAACTCATCTATTTCTCTGTTTCCACTTTTTAATTTCGAAGAAACCATTTAATCACTAGAATTCACGAAATTTTTAATTTTCATTTAAAAGGGTATTTACTATAAAAATTCGCAAAAACTTTCCCTTTTATATTTAACTTTATTGAGATTTTCATTGTACGATCTTGTTTAAATTGTACAAATATGTAACTATGCAGGCGTATTTCACATCTTATTAAGATTTCAGTTAAAGGTAACAATTCTTACAATGTAATTGTTAGGAATACTGAATAGTGGCCAAATTACCAATGAAACCATAGTTATTCATTATGCAAATTTAAGTAATTGGGCTAGAGCAAAGAAGAGTGGAGCGGAAGACCTTTCCATACTTTACTAACTTTTGACTCTCGCTTCTGTAACGGAATAAAACTTAGATTTAGGAATATTACTATCCCTTGTAGAAATTTAATCAGAAATTCAATTCTTAAAAAAATAAAAAAAGATAATATAAAAAAATGCTACTTGAAATTAACAAGATTCTATTATTCATATATTGGTAGATTAATTTCAAATTTAAACACATGACAAGTAAGGCTTCAGACCTATGAAACGCCGCAGCTTTATTACTAGTTATATATATATATAGTAGGCATGAAAATTCAATTAAATTAATGCAACTTGAATGTATGAAAATTTTTATATTTATTTTAACCTAGGAAGCCCTAAGACTCTGATGACGCACATTGAATTTTTTTATTTTTTTATTATAAATACATTAATATCCAAGGGTATAATTTATGGATTTAGAATTAATTTTGTGTGCTAAAAATATAAATGTTAAATCGAATACTATTATGTCTAATATACAGGTATTTAGTTTAATACTACTAATAAACATTATCATGCACAAATAATCCATTTCTTTGGACAGAATATCTACTGATTCATGGATAAGTCGTTAACAATATCCAAGGACCATTCATCAAATTCAGGTTCTTTTGATAGATGCCAATTAAATTCAGAATCGTCTCGATAAGCTTTAGTGGCGTTAAGGATAATAACTTTTTCACGAAGATTATGACCACGAAGTTTGTGAGATGAGTTCGTTTTGAGCTCTTCTTTATATTTAATTAAATAAAGCGAAAAGCCTTTTCTTTCTCGGCTATTATTTTCTTGTATTTTCGATACCATTATGTTATGATTTGTCTTTATTCTTTATTTGTTTATTTTTATTTTTTTAATTATATCGATATTTTATTAAATCGATATGGGTTAAATAAATTGCTCGTGTGTATAAAAAATTGTTTAAATATCATTGCATTAGATTTTTTAGATTGTAACTCGACCCGAAATCATTTTTCAAAATATGCAGGTCATAAGTAAGTTTGATGCAGTACCAGTATGTACTACGTGAATTTATTTAACCTGTTTAAACTTGTGAATCGAAAACATGCTTTTTTTTATGTAAACGAAATGTTGACATGCTGATTATATTATTGCAACATGTTCATTTTTGGTAAGTACGTACGTGTGAGTGGTAAATTTTCATCGTAACACACCCGTTTTTGGCATAAATTTTGATCGAGTTGGATCAGTTAAAATAAACTAAAAAGTATATTACATGTATTACACGTGGAGTAAACATACAAGTTTAATCTCTTCGTCGTGTAATTGTAATTTTGTAACAGCGGAATAGAAATTGATTGGTTGATAAGCAAAAAAAATTCAAAACTTGTCCATAATAGGATGTGTTACGTGAATGTTCAAATGCGTCTACTTCTGTTTTAAGTATAACTGGATAGGGTAAGTAGATCATTTGGGGTATTATTAATGATTTGATTCAACATAGGTGTCACATATACTGCAAGTGATCCAGATAAATATCTCTTTCATATGTATTACATATTAGGAAGTTCTGGCGTACTATTCTAACAATAGACTAATAATAGCTTGTAAGAAAGGATAATATAAGTCATAAGTCTAAGGTTGACTTATGTACTAACTGCAGGGTCATATAATCTTAAGAGAAAATTATCTTTATTAAGTTTTGCTGATAAAATTTAAAAAAGAGACTGTTATTAGCTTTGGAACTAATGTACTATCAATCACAAAGAATATTTAAAGAAAGCATGTTTACACTAAATTCCAATAGCTGTAATATATCAATATTTGAGAATTATAGACAAAGGGATATCGAATTCATTATTTATTTGTACAAAGGAAAAATAAAAATCTTGCTTTATTAAAAGTCAAAATTCGGTCGCTTATATACATTTTACTTAATTAAGGACAAGAAATAGTGTCGTAATAACATGGACATATCGTGTTGATACTTATTAACTACGCCGTGATGCTAAAGCCTATCGTATGGCCAATATTGTTGCTGTCTTAATGGTAATAATGGGTAGTGGTAACGTTGCCAATGTTTCCTAAACATTGCTCGCACAACATAATAGCAACAAATAATGGTGATAATAGTGTAATAAAAATAAATAAATAAAAATCCATTAGCGGTATGCTAAATTGATTAGATGACAAAAAACGTAGATTTTTACCATAAGAGGACGTGTTAAAATATAGATTTTTACTATAAGAGGACATGTTAAAATGTGGATTTTTACCATAAGAGGGCGTTTTAAAATGTAGATTTTTACCATAAGAGGACGTGTTAAAAAATGTAAATTTTACCATAAAAGGACGTGTTAAAGTGTAGACCCTAAAAGGTGAAGTGTAAATCTTTACCTAAATGGGATTTGTTTGGTAAACTTAAAAAAAAATTGATCACGATAACGGTAAGGTTGTTAATGGGCAGGACAAGCTTCAGCCGTATATGCAACTGGAGTGTGGGCGCTAAGTAATCAATCTATAAGAGATTGGAGTGATTGTGATTATTGGGATTATAGCATACGTAATACACATAATTAGTAATGTGTAGGGTTTTTTGGGTTGAGTTTGGTTAAAAAATTCCTCAACCCACTTCATCTTGGGTTGGGCTCACTCCGGAGTCACTCCGGGCTTGCTTAGAGCTGCTCCGGTTTACTCTAGTTTTACTACAGATTTTTAGGCATATCTTTAACTCACTCCAACTTGGGTTGGGTTCACTCTGGAGTGGCTCTGGAGTATGCCACTCCATTAACAACCCTAGTGATGTACCATTTATATGATACCTGAATTTTTTTTCGCGTGCGTACAGTACGTACAGTGCGTATCTAGCGATTTGATTGGCTGGTAGAAAGGATTGGCAAAATTTTTCACGTACAATACGTACTAGAGCCCTACATGGGGCTAAAAATTTGTACTTTTGCCGGCCCGCAAATAAATTTTACTATTGTGAGCCCGATTTTCGGGGTCACAGGTGACCGAATCGAAGCGACGATCCTGACCCGATCCAAGGTCACACGGACGTGACGGAAATGTCACTTATGTTACTTACGTCGCTTCTACGACTTAGCCTACATATGAGTTAAACGAAATATTAGTGTTTTATTAGACTTAGTTAGGATATAGAATATAAGAAATCTGATGCGTTTATGAAAGAAATTAACTGTAAATGTAAACAAAACGTTTATTATAAATAAAGGGAATTTTTTGCCTTGGGAGAAAATAGCTCCCGCATTCCAAACAACAAATTCCTAACAACCAATTCCTAATAACAAATTCCCTAATAACAAATAAATACCCGACCCCTAAAAAGTAAAAGTCTACTCCATACAAACTAATAATCCATCGTAAATCCCGTTGTTACCCCTATCGTTCATTAAATAAATCCCTAAACTCGCCAGTTGATCGCTCGCCGCAAGTCACGTGACAAGACCGTTACCGAAAGAGAAGTCCAACCCCGATTCGACGTAGTGTAATCCCGGGTTGAGCCGTAAAGAGAAGATAAAGAGAAGATAAAGAGAAGATAAAGAGTTAGTAGAAGCCAGATTAAAGGAAAGCCCTAAAGAGAAGATTACAACTTACCTACGGATAACCACCCAGCCAAATCTAACACGCCTAATTCGACTTAGCCGCCGTAGGTTACGCGAGAGTTGGATTAATTTAGCGACAGACTCGCCGATTCCGGAATCACAATAGATAAAAAAAATTTTGCGAAACATGATGCAGACTTATAAGACCAATTAATTAAAATTTGTAAAACCAATATTATTGATAAAATTATTTATTAAATAACTTTGTTAAAAAGCTTCTTGCAGATGTGTTTACAACTAAATGGCTACTATTTTTTTCATCATTTCCAGGTGTTGGAATAATAGTATTTACAACTTCATTATTGCTATTATCTCCTTTTTCATTTCCGGGTGTTGGAATTCCTCTTGCTAATTTATTTTTATAAAAAAAGAAACCTCCAACTATCAATATACTGATTAGAATTCCTAATGAAATTCCTATGATAATTTTGATCGTAATTGACATATTATCGGTTTGTGGTGTTGCAATTGGTATTGTAGGAGTTGCAGAAATTGTTGGAATTGTAGAAATATAATCATATGCCCACACATATTCATTATCATTGCTAATATCGAGTAATAAAACGTCACTTTCATTAGTTTGACTATAGCCTAAGCCTATTTAAATATACAACATAATTAATGACTAAATTAATTGACTACATAGTCTATAAGAGGGTTAGCAATTGAGCCAATGGAGCTCAGTGGCTATGCGAATGGAGTTCAAAAAACTAGTATCCATTGGCTCCATTCAGAGCTTCGCTGGGTTTCATTGGGCTCCATTGAGCTCCATTGCCAACCCTGTCAATAAGATAAGATATATTTACCAAAAGATATAACCATATATTTTCCAATTAAATTTCCCATGTGCCAGCCTCGATTAGATGGAATTGGGCCTGAAACATTTGGTTTATACCACTGAAAGTTTATTACATCTAATACATAAAGCGCATCTGTAGTAGAGTATCCTATGTCAGATACTCCTCCAAAGACTATTATTCGTTTATTATCCAATCCTTTTAAAATGGTGATAATTGAAAAATGAGACAATGAAAATTAGCAATATTAAAACAGTTTATTTAATGCATACCGAGAACATTTGCAAAAGAACTTCTATTAGAGGGTATTTGACCTGAAATGGGCTATATTAAAGTAAATATAAATTTTAAAGTGATGCGTCTAAATATACGATAACGTGTCCTCATAGTATTATCACTATGGAGGAAGTAAAAAAAGAAGAAAAAAGAAAGTAATGCGTCTTTGGTCTAACTTACTCTTGTATTCCAACTATCATTAATTGTGTCGTATAAATAAGCCTATGAGAATAAACAATATTTAGATAATGCAATAGATGTGAAGTCGCCAAAAAAAAAAAAGATTAAGCCTATTACTTCATTAAGTCCTAAAATTGTTCCATCATAACCACCTAAATAATTAAAGTATTTTTATATAAATATGTCTATATACGTATATATCAAATTATATATTGTATATAAATGATAGTAAGAGAAAATCTGTAAATTGATTCCTGAATTTTCATCTTGCTAGACTTGATCCTAAAAAATTAGTCATGCAATCTGCAATGATGATATGTCATCATGTTGTTTCTATAAAATATTCCAGGGACGATAATTTCCTGCGATTTGACCAGCATTAAATCGAGTTAGACGGCATTACAATCGAAAAAAAAAAAAAAATTCCGGCCAAAATTTTTTTAAAAAACGATTACTATTTTTATAAGATCATTCTTTAAAATTCTGTGAACACAGAAAATTATCGTCCCAGCATTATGCAGATATTGCGTATCAGCTATGAATGTAAATGATTTTTAACATAAGATCAGATTCTTCACAGGTTTTCTCATAACGTATCTCATATTAATATGATAGTTATCTCTTACCAAAATAAACAATAACCTGATTTGGCAAAAGAGCAGAACCATAACAACACCTTGCAGAAGGTGCATTTAGAATACTCCCTCTTCTCCAACTCAAATTTATTGTATTTAAAATGACCATATCTACGGTAAATCTATTTGTAACATCTGAGAATCCACCAAATTTATATGATTCTCCTTTGAAATTGATAACTTCACCTATCACTCTAATACTATCATATCCAACTATGAGTGGAATGCTCCATGAACTGTTTTGTGCATCGAATGCATAAATGGGACGAGATGGACTTCCAGACAGAAATAAGGTCTTATTGTTAGGCCCTCCTTTAATAGCTGTAGCATCAAAATGTGATGGGACTACATTCATGTTAGTTAAATCTACCCATACTAAATTTTTGGTATCGAATGAAACGGAAAAATCAAGGTAAAAAAACTCTCTTCCTGGGTCACTACCACTTTGATTACCTAAAGCACCACCCAATATATATAATTTATTATCTATAAATGTAGCTGTATGTCTTTGTCTTATTCCCGGCTTAAATGACATTTGAGAATTTACTTTAATTAAGAATTGAAGCAAGATAATGAAAATTATGTTGTATAATCGCATTTCTTTTGTATTAAACAGGGAAATTTTTTTAAAGAACTTTTTAGTAAAAAAATTAATATTTCCATATAGGTTGGCTCATTTAGAAAAGCTTGCCAAAAATATACGTCGTACCCCAAATAGGAATCTGCCCGATCCAGCCATCCCGAGTTACCCGATTTTGGAATTCTTATAATTAGTAAGGTTAGGGATAGGTTAGTACAGTACATTAGTGTACCCACTTAATAATAAGAATTCCAAAACCTGGTTACCCTCAGGATTTCTAGTTGGGGTATGTACAACATATACATCAATTTATAGTTTCCATTTATGTCATTATTTATTAATTCTAGAATCAATTGATGTCACAGTCATTAAGGTTTACAGTAATTCTTGTAACAGAAAAAATAACTGTACTAGTATCCTTTTAATTCTGAAGTAAAAAGCTATAAATAAATTTTTTTTTTATTTTTAAAATTGCTTTTTTATGAAGAATCGTACTGTTAGACCCGGAACACGTGATTCACGGGTAACCGATTTCGTCGTGGGGCCTTCGCGTACGACCTCAAGTCACGCCCTCTTGGTTATGAAGATTTCTTACTATACTTGGGTTGACAGTGCTTATAATGCCGATAATAATTATAACGCTTATATTGCATATAAGCATTATAATCGTTATAATCGCGATAATGGATATATGGATATCGGCATCCTAAAAATCAATAATAAATTTGTTATAAATATCATGTAATCTCGCTCAAGTAATAAAGAATCGGATTCCATTACCCTAAGTACATCGAATTAAGGGTTCATCTACGAGTGACTGTAGAGAACCATTGTTAAAGGATAAACCTATCCTGAAATAGTAGTAAATCTCAACCTGTTTGCCAGTAACTTCCGCTCTGCTGTAATTTAAACTCCTCACAGGAAATAAATAAATAATTTTCTGCCTTATGTTATTTATAATCATCTAAAACATTCCAATTTTCATATGATCAGGAATCTCTCATAGGAAGATTTCTAATCATATGAAAAATTAGAATGAAGGTGGTCATGAATAACAAATAGTAAGGCAAAGGTTTAAGCTCAAAACTTAATTCATGATCTATTTATTTTAGATATCTAGTTTGTAATTGTGACTGAGGTATTCACAAATGGTAAAATTAAAAATACATGATTTTAAAGTTATTATTGTTAGATTACAATATACTAAGTAAAATAATTACAAAAATAACATATACTTAACTTTTATATTAACTAAATAAATATAGATTTTAGCTCTTTTCTTGGTCTTTAGATATACTAGATATAAACAGCAAATAATAAAATTATAATATAAGGTAAAATTAAAAGAAAGAAGTACAAAACTCACAACATTATTACAAACAAAGAAAATGAACATAAGCCAACAGACCTCACATCTCAGTTCTCATTTGAGATCACATTATAGTTATAAATAAAGAAACAAATTACAAATATTAATAATACTATATTCTAAAAAACAAAGGTTATGCGGAAGACTGGGTTAACGACGGTCAGGCTCAACGTACTGGGAAGACTACAGTATCTTTCGCAGCTGTGCGAGCCGAGCTTAAAACGGTGAGCGACCTTGCAGAAAC
>CAJVQA010004821.1:0-17033 GCA_910591915.1 Cetraspora pellucida
AATAGATCAAATTGATAAATTTTAATAATGTAATGAAAAATATAAAATGACAATAATATTAAAAAAACTGACCATTCAGTTAGAAATAATTTACTAAATTCATACTCTATTAGTATCAATCCAATATGCCACGCCTAACAAGCCATCAAAAAAAATCAAGAAAGGCTTATGAAGCAAAAGCATATAAGCTTAATACTAATGTAAATAATTTTGAAGCAGAAAGTTCTGATGATATTGACAGTTTTTCTGCTTGTGACGAGGTAGTTGATAATAATGATGCTGTGAACATCATGAAGAGGCTTCAAGTAGTAACTAAAAAATATAGCCATAATGATGATAAAGTTGAGCTAGAAGATTATGATAGTGATGATGGCCTTCCTGCTCATAATGAGCTAATTGAGAATGATGATGCCAAAAATATTGTAAAAAAACTTCAAGATGCTGCAAATAAATATTACCGGGAATGTTATTCTAACCAAACCCGTAGACTATGTTATTTAGGAAACTCAGTTCGCACTAAAAGAAGAAAAAAACAGCAACAACGTGAGGCAGCAAAAGGAACCTCTACATTACATACTTTCTGGGCCCAAAAAAAATCTTCTGAAGAAACTAGTGAAGCAGAATTGTATAATGATGTTGATGAACAGTTAGAGAATAAAAGATAGTTAGAAGAATTTGATGATGAACAGTTGGCGAATGAAGGATAGTTGGAAGAAGTTGATAAGAATGATATTGGAGGAATGTTGGAGAATAAGATTGAACCCCATAATTGGAATAAAAAAATCTCAACTGCCCTTGAAAACTTAACATTAGATATCAAAAAAGAAAATGTAAAAAGTGAAGTTTGGGTGCGTCTTAATAGCATCTGTTTTTATCTCCAGCTTGTAAAAAGCAACCACCAAAAAATAAAAGCAAGTAAAATAATTGCTGATGCTGCGGGAAAAGGGGTATACCATGCTAAATGCATTCGTTCCTGGGCACATGATTATGTTATGACACGCCAGATTCCCTACTCTCGCCGAGGACACCATGCCAAAACATGGAGCTTTCTCTGGGATGAAGATATTCTTCTTCAAATAAAATCATATGTTCGAGAAAATAAGTGGATATTACACTACAGGTGATCATGTTACAAATAAATGAGATCATTTTACCAGGGCTAGGATTTGCTCCTCCTTCAACCATCTCTCTTAGTACTGCAAAAAATTATTTAAAAGAGCTTGGATATACATATGAAAGGGTAAAAAAAGTGCTTATGTAGACGGACACGAGAGAGAAGATGTGGTAGCCTATCGGAGTATATTTTTGAAATGAATGAGTGAATTTGAGCATAGAATGCCTATATTTTCAGGTGATAATATGGAAGTAGAGACTTGGCCAGACAGCAATATAAAGCCACTTATTCTTGTTACATATGATAAATGCATTTTTTCGGCTTATGATGGAAGTCGAAGTCTTTGGATTCCTTATAGTGAACAACCTTTACAAAAAAAGGGGGAGGGTTATTCAATTCATGTTAGCGAGTTCTTAACTGATATTTGTGGTCGACTTGTGCTTCCTGATGAAATGCAACCGTCAGATAAGTTTCCTAGAGAAGCTTGTGTTATTACATACCCTGGCAAAAATAACGATAGATAGTGGAAGGCTGAGGATTTGATTAATCAAGTAACTAACTATGCCATTCCCATATTTGAAGCATGCTTTCCAGGTAGTGTTACAAGTTGGCAAATTTTTATTTTTTTAGTCAACAATTAGTTGGCAACTAATTGATTGAATTTTTTAGATACTAACTAATCGATTAATCGATTAGTTAGTATCTAAAAAATTCAATCGATTAGTTGTTAACTAATCAACTAATCATTTTTTCGACTTCCAATTTGTAACACTAATTTTCAGGCTGCCAAGCCTTGTTTGCATTTGACAACGCAACAAGTCATTCTGCTTTTTCACGTGATGCACTTATTGCTAACCATATGAACCTTGGCCCTGCTGGAAAACAAGAGAAATTATGCAGCATATCATACTTTCGTAAGGGAAGAAAATATGACCAAAATATGGTCTTTCTATCAGACTATCATATCCCTGAATTACGTGGTGAAGCTAAAGGATTAAAAGAAGTTCTAAAGAAAAGAGGGTTGTGGCCAGAAGAAGGATTAAGGTTAAAAGAAGCACGAGAATTAATAAGTTAACAACCAGACTTTCTAGCCCAAAAAGGACAGTTGGAAGAAATCATCGTTGCGGCTGGGCATCAAATTATTTTCTATCCCAAATTCCACTGCGAACTAAATTACATTGAGACCTTTTGGGGTGTGGCAAAAAAATATAGCTGATCACATTGCAATTATTCATGGAAAGGACTGCAAAAACTGTTTCATTAGCTCTTAATTCTGTTCCACTCCCAACTATTCGTCAATATGCAAGAAAAGCATTTCACTATATGGACGCATATCGAAAAGGCTTAAATGGTAAAGCAGCTGAATTTGCTGTTAAAAAATACCATTCGCACCACCGAATTCCTGATTCAGTTTTAAATTCAATTGATTTTGATTAGTTATTTTTTTTTTCTGCAATAACATTATCCATCTTTTCAAATATCTTTTTTTTTTTGATTTTTTGAAAGATAGTTTTATTCAATCCTGGCATGGTTCTCTTGCATTATAGGTGGCACCTATTCCAAATCAATTAATTAAATATATTATATTAATTAATGGTATCACCCATAGTGCAAGAGACCCTAACGCATATTTGCTTAATAAATTTTAAAGCGTTCCAGAATAAAGTAAAAGTTTCATACATGCTTATAATTGTTACGAAACCTTAAAAGTTAATGATGCTCAAATCTTGCTTATTTAAATATTTAAGAATCAGTTTCACAAAGCTAGTGCTGCATCAATTACATATGATCGGTGCGATAATAAATTTTTTGTCTTTGTACATACGTATGTACATATGTAAAATGAAAGTGCGATTCAAATAAATAGCCCAGGCAATTGATTTGCATTTGTCAATTTATAAAAGCCTGCTTGGGCTTGTTTTAGTAAGACGGCCAATTTAGTACGTATATGTAAGGCGGCCAATTTAGTATATGTAAAGCGGCCAATTTTTCTATTTTATTAATATATGTAGGGCAGCCAAATTTCTTGTTTAATTATAAAATTGTTCTAATTTTTATCTTCTACTATTTTTTAAAAAATAATTTTATAAGAATTCTAGGAACATGAAGTTGTTTAATTTAACTAATATTATTATCCTGAGATGAGATTTGGTGTTTATAGATTTTTTTAAAGAAGGATTAGCAATTTAAATTTTATCCAATTTATTGGTCGGGACTAGGTTGTCTGTGCTGTATACAAAATTACAATATATCCAACTTACCCTCTCTGACATCAATATTGTCTAATCTCTTATAAATTAATTGATTTAATTAAAGATATTATTTTATTTACTAAAACTGCTACTATACTTTTAATTAAATTTCTGCTTTACCTTAATTAACAAATTTATACTTAAATCTAAATACTATACTGTACTTCTAGGCCTCAATTTAGTAAACAATCTCAACTAATTTCAACTAATTTTAATATCTTATATTTCTTAAAACTTACTAACTTAACATGCATTACACTTAATTACTAGTTCTAAAATTAAACTATAATATTCTAAATAGATTAAATATTAAATGAATCTTCTCATTATAATTACAAATTCTGAAATCTAGATGAGTCCTAATTGCTCTGGTAGACTTAGATTGCAGATAACTTGTCTAAGTCTTTAATCTTAATATCTTATAGATATAGAATTCAAATATAAATTTTTTTTATATATTCTACTTGTAAAAAGTTTAACTAAGTTTTAATAAAGTTAAAGGCATAGCCTCACTTTTAATATTAAAAAAAAAAATTAATTTATGTTTAAATATATTAGAATTTAAAGAAATTAATTATATTAAAATCAGATTTACAAAACTTAAGTTATATTATTTTTCTGAACAGTAATAGTACTAAAAATAATAAGTAATAAGTTATTTTTTCATTTTTAAATCAGATTCAATCTATTATTTATTAAGCAATTAGATTACAATTTTGATTTGTTTTTGATTTTGTTAAATTAATATTACAAGTTGAGGAGCTATTATTAATAAAATTATTTTATTTTAAATAAGTTATTATGTATATTTTTATTGTAAAGATATGAAGTAAATTATTATAATTTAACTTATAAAAATAAGAAAAATAAAGTAATATTAGAAGAAAACATGACTTTAATCTTAAATGCATGCATATATACAAATAAGATATCTATATAAACTTATATAAACTATATTAAATTGGTTACATTTTATTCATTATATATCAAGTAAATATTGCATCCTTTTTAGTATCATTCAAGATGTTACACAAAGTCACAAGAATTGATTATCCAATCAGATCCAATATTTCACACATCAATATTTGAATCGCATGTAAACCATACACTACATTTACATTATACAAACTCCATTCCTGATATGCATAAAGTAAACTGTTATAATGGAAAACACCATTCCGCACAACTCTAAATCATGTGAAAACAAATAAGATGGATCAATTAAAATGAAAAACAAAATAGTAAAAATACTGCAAAACAAAATCAATAATACAGGTGGAATACTGTATAATAACCAAAAAACATGACAATCAAAAGGCCATGATAAAAAATAGTAAGAATCTGTGTTCAAATCTATATCTAAGCAAGAAAGTATAAACACTTTAAAATACAAGCACTACCTATAAACCATACACTACATTGTATGCTTTACAAACTCTGCTTCTGATATAATTTTTGTTTTATTAATGGCATCAATATATAATTTAAAAGACATGCAATAAATTCTAAGGTATGTAATACTATAAATAATATCACTATAAATCACAGTGAACTAATTATTTATTTTATTAAATCACTGTAGTTGTGAAGATTTTCATTTATTGACACGTAATACAATTTATTTAATGAAAATTTTCTTGTTCCGTTTTATTAGCAAAACACTCACAAAGGCAAATGAATTTTTAAGATGTGAATGACAATAAACTTGCATAATAGTTATAAATTGAAAGATATATATTTTTCAAACCGTGTTCAATTTTAATTTAATTCAAATATTAAGCCACTACATTCTTTTTCTTATAAATACGACCTGAATTAGATTTAAAAATTTCGAGAAGCGGTGCCAAATTTAGAACGTAACGCATTAGTACGTTACGCACGTTACGTTCATAAAATGCTACGTATATCAAAACGTTTTCTAAGTTTATTTCCTTTTTCGGTTAAATAGGCAATGTGGCGGCTCACGAGGATACACGAATTCACTACCGAAAATTAAAATATTTCGGAAGAACAAATTGGAAAACCCATAAAAACAAACCAAAATTATATTAAGGTTAAAATAAAATACGACATATAAAATTATTAAACTGTAATAAATAAAATTTTTAAACTGTAATAAATAAAAATTTTTCGTTTTAAATATTTTAAATTGCAAATATAACAGCTATCGATTCAACTAGCAACTCAATTAAACATGATTAAAAATTCAAGTGAAATGAATTATATAAATGAACACAAGAACTTGAATATGTAATATATAAATATTAATCATCGTCATTATCAGGCTTCATATTAAGATCCAACTCATTGACATAATTATATCCGCTTGCAGATGGAATAAATATATTTGTGGTAAGTCGATCGAGCGATTTAATCTTATCCAAGACTTCTTCTTGGTAAGAAGGTTGTTCTTGATTGCGAATAGCAATCAAATACGCAGCATGAATCTTTAAACTTTCGATCACAAATATTTTAAGTGATTTGAATGAAATAGATTTCTTAAATTCGGAATAGTTGGTGGCATCTAGAAATCTATTGAGTTTTTGTTTCCAAACAATATCCCCAACAAAGTTTTTAATATCTTCATCAGTTGGATCTCTATAATCAAAAAAAAGGCTAATTAATAATAATATAATAAATAACATAATACATATTAAATAAAAATACATACGAATTTTTTAATAGCAAAGAATTAGCTAAAGATGCTATATCTCTATTATAACGACTACGATAGTTATAAAAGGTTTCTCGTGCTTTCCTTTTCAATTCTATTAATTCTTTAGGTGAAGGTTCCAGCGGAGATGTAACTCTCTCGACAAGTATATCACGTACTTTAGAAATAGGATTTCGTGTTCGTAAAAATAAGATCTTACATTGTTCCACAGTTAGGTCCGTCATAGCATCCTAACAAATATAAATAATTAAAATGACTTAATAATAAAATTTCGAACAATAATAATAATAATAATACACTATATTAAAAAAAAAAAAAAATACAAATGATCCTTGAGCTTGAAAAACCAAATCTTGTCGTGTACGCAACCATTCAACGAGTGCAGCTTGATTAGAGAAGATTAACTCTTTCTCGTTTTGTTGAATATTAGTATTCTTACTATGATTAACTGAAGAGTGATGCACTTGCGTTTGTTGAGATTGTAGATTTAAATCTTCATTATTATTTTGTGAATTACTAGTGGTGTTATGTTGATCATGATAATTTGGAATATAATTTGCAGAAAATGGTACGCGAAGAGGGTTTGCAGAACATGGTACGCAAAGAGGATTCGCAGAATATGGTACGCAATGGGGGTTTGCAGAATATGGTATGCAATGAGGGTTAGCTATCAAATAAGTCTTTGCTGAGAATAGTGAATCATTCTTATACGATGTATTGTTCAAATGTAAGGACCGGTTGTGTTTTAGGGATTCGTTTGATGAATCAATAAATGGATCGATTGGAGGTCCAATTTCATGTTCATTTACGTAAGGCAAGTCTAAAAAATAATACATTTGCTGATTAAGATTAGAAAGTGGTATGTTATTGACATTATCTACATGGGCCGTTGTTTGCTTTTGATGTTGAGATTGAATTTGTTTGTTTTCTGGTTTATTATTTATTTTATCGTTTGATGTTGGTTGCTGAATTGCTTCTTTAGATGTAAGGTGTATGTTATTGTCTTGTATATAATCTACGTCAATGATATTATCGGATGCAAGTGAATCACGAGCAGATTCCTTCGATACATCTAAATATAATAATGTTTTATAATTTATTCCTCAAAAAAGTAAATATATATATATCGACTAAATTAATAATTACTATTATTCTTATTCTTCGCCTTTCTTTGGCGCTTTTTAGGCATCTTTTGTTCAGATAATTTTGTCTTAAGAGGTTCCGTTAATTCTGCGTCCTTGTTTTCTGTTATTATTCAACATAAATATTAAAAAAAAGTTTCCATGATTTGAATTAATAAAAACTACTTACCCATAACCTTTTTGTTTTTTACTCTTCGAGTATTTGGTTTCCTCACCCCTTTGGCAGTAGTTTTTGGCATTTCGATTTTAAAAATAGTAATATTCGAATTTTAATCTAATTAATGTCTTTACGCAAGTTGTATAAGTTAATTCGAAATTTTAAAGCTGTCTTCGCTATAGCTTCGTATTTTATAAACTAATTATTTAAATGATTATTGATTGATAAATTATATTTAAACAAACTTGTTTGCGTCACTTATTTATGTCCTATCCTATATAAAAAATTATGTCAAACCGGTTTATAAAATAAAGCTATGGAATTAAAAAAAAATCTAAATAAATAAACAATGCGTCATCATAATATCTGTATGTGCATGAAATTGATTTAGAGATCTGATTCCGAAGATGAATTCGATTTTGATTAAATAATCGATTGTAATTACCGAATTTGAATTTTTTTTAAAGATTTAATGTTACTGTTTATATCGATCAATTTGTTTTGACCCCAAAAATAATTGAGGATTATCAAAAAATTTTTGCATATATGGTTCATTCGATTAAACAAAGATTATCGTTAGTTTTTCGGCTAGATAGCTGTGCGACATCGTCGCGTAAAACGTGGAACGGAAATTTATAAAAATTAGGCTAAGGTTAATACAGGTTTTATAATCAATTATTATAAAAAAATTTAGGACCGACTGTGACGTAGACACAGGAGGGATATTATCGTGAGGATCACATGATCCATGATCATTAGGGTTATGAGGTAGTGAGTCAAATGGTGTGAATTATTAGATCATTGGTCTAAGGAGTCAAAGGGAAATTGCATGAATTACTAGGTCACTGATTTACGAGTCTAATGATAAGTATATATAAACCATAAATTTAAGAATGAAATTTGTGCTTTTCTTTCGCTGCTTTTCAAAATTGCCCGAAACCTTATTTTCCGGCTAATCGAAAGGCTCTTCCCTCCCAGCTCTCCCTCAAAGAAAAAGAAATAGGAAACTAACAACCGATCCTTGCAATTACAGCATATCGATACTATTTAACGCTGTGAAATCACAACGAAATTGGGTAATTAAGAGAAAAGAGGCAGTTGTACGCCGACAGAACAGAAATGGCTGTACATTCTTTACACCATTCGCGTATTGACAGCTATGTACACCCCATACTGTTTGAATAAATTAGAACGAACAGCTGTGAACACCTCACACAGTTACGATTAAGATGGGATGAACAGCTGTGTACACCCCACACTGTTATTAAATAGGCAGGACGACTGGGTACAACCCACACTGTGTTAAACTGACGAGAAAGAGATTAGAGATAAATTAGAGACAAATAGAAGGTGTCAAAGTAACCATGTTATTAGCAGCACCATTCTCATAGTTTTCTATATAATGTATCTTTGAATTAATTGAATTAAGAAATTTAATATTGAATATGATATAGTTTTGCAATGGTAATCCGAGCGAAAATAATAAATTGTTTTTTTTTAAACAAATCAATTAGCATGCTAAGAATTAATAATTACCAAGACCATATCGTCTTTAGTAATTTCTTCAGATGCTGGGTCAAATGATATAAAGTTCTAGTGTTACTCTTATCCTTATTAAATGTTATGTCACAATGCATAGATAATGTTTTTTGTATCGTTTGCGTAAAAAGTGCTGAGCATGTTAAAAAGGTTATTAAAAAGTATTATGGTAGTTTGAACAGGTTTTGATGTGGTTTTCAAACATCAAATAAACAGAAAGAAGGGGTATCTGCAAGTCACATCGGACTAATATGTAGGAATCACAGAATTAAAGTATTAAGGGGATATAGGCATCAATTTTATCAGTGAATATTTTATTATATAAATAGGAGATGTTTTCACCACTTTGTAGAAATGCTTTATATAACCTATAAAGGACATTCATTATATTCGATTCAAAACTTGACCGCAATCACTAAGTATATAAAATCCACTCGATTGTTTATATACTGACGATTATATTAAGATAGCTGCGCAACGTAGTTGCACGAAACCAGGAATGGAGTTATTGCATTTTTGCCATAACATCTCATTGCGGAGAATTTATGAAGTTAGAGCACTTCAACTCACTACGAATTGCGTCATTTGCTATTATAATAGCAACCCGAAAATGTGTACCAGGTTGCTTCTCCGGTGATCATGTGATAGTCCGGCATGAATATCCGGAAATTTTATTTAGCACATAGCGATAGTTAATTTTACATATTTCTTTTTCATTGATTATGTACTTCGCGCAAATATTACAACACATGACGTTTAAAAACCTTCACATTATTGTCAATTTTGTTTTCTTGTGTTAATGTTTTTTTCAATAAGTTATACATTGCTTTTTTTTGAAAGTATTTTTATGTTTTCATTATAGTCTGGTTAACATTTTACACTTTCTTCATTTGTTGTACTCGAATTTTTGCTCCATTTCGTAGTAATTCAGCCTTTATGGTAGAATTTCGTTGATAGAGATAAGCAGCTAGTTTTCCTGATAATAAAGATTCAGCTTTTTTCGTCTGCATAGGTTTGCGTTATTATTATCATTATTATTGTTTTTTTTTTTTTTGACGAAGTGAAATATGAAGCGAAATATGAAGCAAGTTATAAATGAAATATGAAGTGAATTAATAAAAGAAATAATTCACTTTTACGTTTACGATAATTACTATTTAGTATTGTTTATTTAAATAATCGATGATATCATTAATGATCGTTTAGATTGATTTCCGGACAATCACGTGATCATCCGGAGCACAACCTGGTGCACATTTTCGATTTGCATTATAATATATATTGATACGGGCAACAGGGTCGGGAGCGGCACTATAGGGACAAGAAGGAATGTGACGAATTGTCATTTCGAATTCGTCGATGTCACATAACATCGCTCAAGGCAGGTGAGGCAGATTCGATTTGGCACTGGTCTAAGATGGTTTTGAGAATATTACTAGGGATGGTTAAAAGGAGTGTAGATTTTTAATTTAATTGTTTTATTTAAAATTAACAACTAGACTTTATTAATTAATAATTTTATTTATTTATAGGGCAGGTTATAAGTTAAAGATGATTCAGGTTACAAGAAGATGAGAATATTCTTTTGGAGATGATTCTCTCTATTCTGCTATAGGATGAAGAAGTTCTATTTTTATAGAGAATTCTTAAGGGAAAGAATGGAACTTGGGACATAGATATGACACTCTTTTTCTCATTGTTATAAATCATTTTTTCCTTTTTACTAACATTCTTTCCTTTTTCCTACAATTTATTCATCATTAGTTTAGCATTTTTTTATTGAACTTTTAACATTTCCATAATAGCACACAACTCAATATATGATGATATATTGACATGATTACAGACTTTACCTGTCAAGATAATATTATCTTGACAGTTGGATTCCAAATTAGGCAGGTAGTTTTTTCTTCAATAGATTAGCATCATTACTTAATAAAGAGTTTGATTTGTCTTAGATCATAGGTATCATGATACAATGGTTTTTATGAAGCATTTTGGGGTCATTACATATTTTATTCCTCATAGTTCTATGGTCAGATTTGCTTTTAATAATATATATATTGACATTTCTTATTATAAAACTATTTAGATAATGTTTAATCCATCTTTCTATAAAAAAGATGGGTTAGATATTACCTATATAATTTTACAATAAGAAATATCAAAAAAACAGATAGATAAATATATAGCAAAACTATAGTCCTGTTTCGATAATTTGAATATGATTGTAATATAATAATTAATTGTTTATATATAATAATCAATTAGAATTCAAATATAAAATTTCAATGCACAATAAAAAAGTTATATTCAATTCATTAACTCATTATTTCTTCTGTAAATTTATTTTATTAAAATTCTTATATATATATCTTAAAACCTGTTTATAAATGTTAGATACAAAGTTACAAGTCAATATGATTTTTATAAACTTTAATAATGTTCATTTAGTCTTAGACAATTATTCTGTTAAATTCTAAGAATGAATAAACTAAGTAAACTGTTATTCAGTTAAATTCTAAGTTAAGAATATACAAACTAAGTAAGTTATTGATTGTTTGTTTTATGAATAAAATCAGGTTATGCCTTTTTATTATTTTAGCTAACAAGCTTAAAGATAATCCAACCTGTCAACTTTTATAAATACATTCAATGCACGAGATATAGTAATACTTTGATCTTGTGATATTGAAATTGTGTTCATTCTAAACTAAGACATTATATATAATAGTTTAGAGAAATAAACAAATCAAGTCATACAAAACTAATGTTTTATTTGCATTATATAGATTTTATAAATCTGTTCAGCCAATTAGATTTTTTTCTTTTTTTTTTTTACAGTCAAACTTTTTATAATTATACTTTTAATTTTAAGAATTTTGTACCTATATAAAGATTAAATTTTATATACATTATATGAATTAGTTATAAAAGTTTATGATTATAGCAAATTATATTATAGAAAAAATGATTATAGAAAGATCTTACTGTAATTCTAAATAATAAAAGATAATTTGAAAATATTTATTTAATCATATTAGCAATTTTGATGATATTATTTTAGTTCTTTATTTGTAAATTTTTATAAAATATATATATTATAAACATATTTGTTCTGTATACTTACTAAAATAATTAAGGATGCATTTCATTATGGGTCAAAATTAGAAATATTAAAAAGTTTATTTGGTCTAATTTTAGTCTAGTTCTTAAAAACTTTAGTTCTGAACTAGTTAGGAACTAGTTCATAATGCTTACCTAAAATCAGTCTAGTCTTGGTAGTTTAATATATAATACATAATACTAATACAATAATATTGCTGATAATTTTATACATTTTATTTTATTTTTTATTATAAAATTTTTTTTAAAAAAATCATGTTTAAGAAACTAAACTTTTATTTAAAAATACTTCAAATTATTTTTAGTTATTCCTGAATTATACCATGTTTTTAAACACATACTTGTACATGTTTTTTATTATCTAAGTAGTTTCATATAGACTTAAAATATATTTAGCAACTGAGAATATCTTTTCATTTAGTACACTAGTTGTTTGTATAATGAGATAATTATGAGTTATGTTGATGAGAGGTAACTATTATAAATTTAAAGATCTTAATTTTCAATATATGAAAATATTAATATTCTCATTAGGTATATTCAAATACTCATCTAATATATTACAATTGGACATATTATTATAAAACTATTTTAGTTAGATTTAAAAATAGTTATAAATAGAAATTAATTGATTAGTTTCTAAAATTTATTTATTCATTTTTTCAATAAAAGGTAAGTATAATTTTAATATATTTTGTTAATAATCTGATACACATTAATTTTTTTTAAATTAGAACTAAAAATAAAAATTTAAACATCAGATCAAGTAATACTATTTTTAAAAAGGTAAACTGTAATTCTTTCTAATATTTCTTGAATTTTTCAAGAATTTTTTTAATGATTTGTAATTTTATTAAATTTGTTTCATTCTTAGTTTCAGTTAAATTTATTATAATTACAAAAAAAACTATATGTATATCTTTGATAGTTAGATGTCTTAATAAAAAAAATAGTTTGGTAATTTTATAAATAGGCTATAGTAGTATTATTACAGTATTAATATGTATTAATCCAATTTTGATCTGTTATATATGAATCTTTAAGTTATAGCACTAAAACTACTAATATGTTTGTCATTTTTTAAATTTTATATAACTTATTTAATATCAAATATTATGAATTCTATCTTATTTTACAATCAAGTTCAGGTACAAGAAATAGTTTGTTTTTTATTATAAAGATTTTTTTAATTTTTCTAAATATAATTAGAAACAATAAATTATTTTTATAAACTCTTGAGTCTTTTTTGTTAATTGATCAACTTCAAAAACTTATTTATAATGGCAAGATTAAGTATATATGCAGTACATTATAAATAATAAAAAGAAATATTTTCATAATAGAAACTCAACATGTTTATAAGATGTTAACCACAAATATTTATATTGCTAACATTATTGGCAGTTATTGATAGAATTTTTTTTGCTAAACTAAAGTTTTTAATTAATTTAAAAAATGTTTTTATTTGTAAATAATCTGTATGCTTTTCATAGATTAAAATGAAATTCAAAAGTATATATTATATCTGTCATTAATCATCATCCAATGTAGAATAACTGATAGAAATACTTGGTTAATACATGATAACTATGCATTTATAGTTATTGAAATCTTATAATTAAAATTTCTAAAATAACTATGCAATTGTTCTTATTCATATTGATACAACAATCTAACATAATTTGAAATTATTTAATTTATAGATAATTTGTAATAAGAATTGAGTTCAAAAATAAAGATTTAAAAGTTCTAATCCTCAATAATATAAAATACTTACTAATTACATATAATTTAATAAACAAGAAGTTTATTTAACTTTCTTACTTTATTATTATTATAAATATTATAAAATTCTATTTTCTATAGATCAGATTAATATTTCTAATATACTATTTTGTGATTTGTTTCAAAATGATATATAATAGTACTAATATCAGAGCCTCTTTTATAAGTTTTATTTGAAAACTTATATAGTTTATAATGAATCTATTTGTCATCTAAAGAAACTTTAAAATAGGTCCAAAGAAGATATGCATTTTTGCATTATTTGATCTTTTGTTTATCTGATCTTTCTAATCCTTCAGTATTTATTTTATTACTTTTAGTAATATTTAAAAAATTTATCTTTGAAACGAAGGAAATATTGTAAAAAGGTATAGAGTTTTGTAAAGACTTAGAGTTATTGTTAAATAACATAATATTAATAAAATTTGTCAAAGTTCTAATTTTTTGTTAAGAATTATAAAAATATATAGTGATGCTTTCAACATCTTTATATTTAGTAAATATAAAAGTAAAAAAAAACTTGTGAACAAAATGCATTTTTGATAAAAAAAAATAATTATCAACAAAAATCAATTGTTAATAAGAAGGAATAAAGAAGTGTTCAATTAAATGTATTTTGATTTGATGATTGTTTATTAAAAATTACAAATATAAATTTTTTATTTTATTTATTTATTTTTTATTTTTTTTTTGTTTTATTTAATTTTTTTTTTTTTAGTATTAAGATGCCCTCTTTGGTCTTTTGACTTTTATTAATTATTTATCAGTATTATGGTTCAATGAACCACTATAGAAGAGAGTACAATTGACTACACATATAACTTTTCTATATTACCTATTTAAGGAGTCCACTTGAAGGTTCCTACCAATTGCTATACCTAACACTCCTGCTTGAATGTTCTACTTTAAACCTTCTGAATTTGTAACCTGTGTTAACTTACTAGGTCAAACCAGATGACCAGATCATTATTTCAACCTTAGGACTAATTTATTCTCAAGATAAACTTTTCAGAGTCTTCTGTATCTATTTTTATAGCTAATCTAAGTATCACTATGACAGAACCAACACTTGCAGTCAGGACTAACCATTAAATTGCTATACTCTTGTAGAGTTCACTTAGACTCTAACATCTACTTCACAACATAATCCTGATACTTTAGTATACTTCCTATTTTTTTTTCTGTCTTTTCACCTGTCTTTTTATCAAACTTCCAATTCAGATAACCCATATAGGACTACGACCAGTCCATCAGTATATTAGGTCAGCCTAATATTTTTTTCATCCAGTTCATTTTAGTGGCCTAGTTGGTGGTATCTTCAAGACTCCCAACCTGAAGATTCTTGCCTATCCAGCTACTACAATCAGGTACTAGATCTTAGTATTCATTTTGTCAGGCTATCCTTTATAGTAAAACTGTTAAAGATCTAGCTACCTCTCTACTCAGATCTTCCCAAATAGACTTCATATTATCCAATTTCAACAGATTTACATGGCCACAAGGACTTATCTAGTGTTTATATTACTCAATTTGTCAGTTTGCATTCCTCTGTATAACTCCAATATTGCACAGATGCCTCATAACCCATCAGTCATGCTGGTGTGACCACCATTACAGATATCCTAATCCAATCATTAGTAACAGTTGCTGTAATATGAATTTTATATAGGTGATTATCTAAATTTTCACTGGTGATGGAATTTGAACACCCAACTAACCACTTGGGAGGTTGACAACCTGACCACTTCACTAAGTCACCACACCCCTTATTTGATTTTTTTTAATTACAAATAAAAGAACAATTATTAGATAAAAATTTGCTCTAGTAATTTTATGGTTTGATGTAATTATGTCTTAGTTTAGTACATACAATTATTAATTAAAAAAATAAAAAAAAATAAATTTTTATAAGAAAATGAACACTAAACATTTATCCTTTACATCATGGCAATTATCATTATATTATTATATTAGTACTTGGTTATTATTTTAGTATTGGGTTTATTTTAAAGTTATCAATCTGCATTTACAGATTTTTGAGTTCTTATTTATTCTTTTATGCACCAATTCCTATTGTTATTGTTAGACTAACAAATTTAAGTCTGATGTAATAATCCCACTATTTCATTCAAATGATTATTTATTAAAGAACTGAAAGGCAATGTATAAAACATCGTCATATTAACTAATAATTATTTAATAAAATATTATTAATTACCCAATTATGTTAGATTCATTAAATTTCAGTAATATCGATATAAAAGCATCGATTTTAATTAATGCATGCATTAATTAATAATGATCTAATAAACCATTTTTAATTGCCCAATTAAGTTAGACTCATTTAAATTTCAGTGATATAAAAATATCGTTTTTGATCCATGTTATATAAATTCTATTTGAGATGTCAAAAACGGCAATCTGTTTATACCATGTGATTATTTGAACTAGTTTCAGACTGGTTCTGGACGGTCCCTAAAAAGTCCAGTCCAGGACCGGTCCAAACCAAACCCCCTGCGGACCACTTAACATCCCTAGTCAAAATACTCTAATTTCATAAATGCACTGTGATGTAAAAATTTACTGCGCTATGACTAGGTACAAATCTCTAGACTATAATATGCAAAAGGTCTGATCTACGAATATATAACTTACCATTGTAGAATCTCCTTATTTATACAACAATTAAATTTTGAATACAAAATAACCTTATGCTCATTAATTAAATGAATAAACCGTTAAGCAGTTATGAATTTAATAACTTATTAAATGCTTAAATTATGAATATCATTTTTGTTATGCATTAAATTACCACAATAAAATGAATCCTCTTGAAATTTAATGGTTTATTTTAAACACATATTACCAAAAATTTTTTACAACTAATTCATTAAATCAACACAAATGAAAATAGGAAATAATAAATAATAAGTTTAATAGCTTATTTGAATTAATATTATACACTAGATTAATGCAAACCAAATAAAATTAAATGGTAAATACTTATGAAATTTAACGGTTTATTTTAAGCGCTTCTTTGACTAACAAAAGTTCTTCATAATCATCACTAAATTAATGCAATTATTATGTTTAATAGTCTACTCGAATACTCAGATTAATAATAAAATGAGATTAAGTAGTGAATATTGTTACGCGGCAAATCGGCAAGTCTGTCGCTAATTCCTTCCAATTCTCGTGTAACCTATGGCGGCTAAGTCGAAATAGGCGTGTTAGATTTGGCTGG
>CAJVQA010004822.1:0-17031 GCA_910591915.1 Cetraspora pellucida
AAAATTTGCTACTACAATTAGATGATGAAGTTAGTGATTTGAAGAAGGATATTAGTATTGAAATTGAACAAGTTGATGAAGAAATTATGCAAGCTATACAAAATATAAGTTTTGAAGAAACAGTTGCAATAAATGAAGAAAATTTAGAAGATTTAGAATTTTCTCAACAAGTTAAATTAATTTGTAAAGCTAAATCAGATGTATGAAAATTTGTAAATGAAAAAACTCGTAAATGTTCTAAATGTCCTAAAATATTTAAACCAAAAACAGCAACTACTTCTATTTGTGCTCATTTGCAACAAAAACATAATCTATTATTAAAAGGAAGTTTAACTGTTTTATCCAAAAAACATTCACCAAAAATTCAAGCAGAAAAAACTTAAGCAATTCTTAATTGGATTATTTTAACTCTTAAGCCATTTAAAGTAATTAAAGAAAAAGCATTTCATAATATGGTTCAAAAATTGGATCCATTTTATCAAATTTCTGTTCGTAAAACTATTTATAATTTAATTATTAATCAATTTGATCAACAAAGAAATTTAATAAAAAATTATTTTAATGGGCTTTTAAGTAAAGTTGCTCTTACAACTAATTTTTGAACATCTTTGAAAATGGAAAATTTTATAGCCATTACTATTCATTTTATTGATGATAATTGGAAACTACAGCATTTTGTATTAGATATATTTTAATTTAAAGGTTCTCATACTGAAGAAATAATTGCTGATAAAATATATAATTTGCTTGAAGAATTTAATATTGAAACTAAAGTTATTGGATTAACTACTGACAATGGTGCTAATATGATTTCTGCTGCAAATTATTTACAAGATAAGTTAATTTTAAATAATTTTTGTCATTATAGATGCATAGCACATATACTTAATTTAGTGGTTATATCTGCTTTAAAGCTTTTAGAAATCCCAATTAAAAAATTAAGAAAATTAATTAAAATTATTCGTAAATCAGCTAAAATTCTTGAAGATTTGGAAAATATAGCAACTTTAGATCAAAAAACTTTTTTAATTCCAATTCTGGACTGTAAGACAAGATGGAACTCAACTTACCAAATGATTAAAAGAGCATGTATACTTTATGAGTCTTTAGAAATGTTATTAGTTAAACATCCAAATTTAAAAATTTTTATGCCAAATAATGAAGATTGGAAAATTTATGAAGATTTGATTTACTATTAGAACAATTTAATAATGCTACTATTGAACTTTCATCACAAACTTATCCAACAATTGCATATGCACAAATAATTTTATTAGCTCTTAGAAATGATTTAGAACTTGATAAAGGTGAAAACTATCAATTACAAAATATTGTTAATGCTATGATATATAAATATATTGAATATTTCAATTTAATAACAGAATCTTTACACATTTCTGCTTTTTTAGATCCTAGATATAAAAAATATTGTTTTTCTAACATGTTTATTGAAGAAATTTTAACACCAATTAGAAAAAAAATAAATTTACAATCAACTTTATTACTACCACCTAAAAAAGCATCAAGTTTTTATTAAAAATTACTACATTCATCACAACAAATACAAACAATAGATGATGAAGTTCAAAAATATTGGTCTAATGCAGAAGCAAATGAATCTATAAAACTTTCAGATTGGTGGAGTACTCATACAGCAGAACATCTAATACTTTCAAAGCTTGCTCATGATTATTTGTATATTCAAGCTAGCTCAGTTCCATGTGAACAACTTTTTTCAATTGCTGGTCAAGTAATTACTAAATCAAGAAATAGATTAAGTAGTGAATCAGCTAGAGCATGTTTATGCTTACATAGCTGGTTATCAAAAAATATTATATAATTTTATTAAATTAAAATTATTATATATATATTTTATATCTATATCTTTATTTTTATATATTCTTTATTTTTATATATTTATTATATATATTTATTTATTTATTTTACTTTTCTTTATTAAATTATATATATTTTTTATTTAAGGTTTTTTCCCATTGGGTTTTTTTCCTTGGCAATTTGTCTAAATTTTATTATTTTTTATATTTATATTTATTTTTTTTAAATTTGTATACTTTAATATTTCTTATTGGAATAAAATTTGAAAACATAATCTAAAAGAAAATTAGTAAAATTAATTGAAATATTTTTTATATAAATAACATCAAGAAAATTTGTAAATAGTATAAACAATTGTGATTACTAGTAATATGTATCAAAAATTCATAAGTTTTAATCAAACTTTGACAACAATTTTCTTGATAACTATTAGTTAAAATTACTTAAAATTTTTACTGAACATAGTATAAATATTTCTATATTATACAGTCAACTCTCTCTAAACTGAGCCTATATATAGAACCTTGGATAATCTGAACAAAAAAAGTAAAAACATTTTATTTATATATAATTATACTGGTTACTTCAAACAATAGTAGTAAAACTTAATAAACCAGATCTGAATATAAAATAAATAGTATATTTTATCAAATCTATAAGTATAAAATTTTTATATACTGATATATTTTAAACGTTTTTTTTACTACAGCCATGCCTGAAGTTAAAAATTGTGATTTCAGACACTTAGTATTATTTGATTAAAAAAAAGTATATATATATATTTTTAAAACTATGTGCAAATAATATATATAAATGAACACATATTTATCTATCTATATTCATATTATTTTGACAATTCCTTATTTAAATATACAAGAACAATAGCTATAATAATTTGATTTGTGATTTAAGAAATTAAACATGATTAAAGTTCATAAGTTTCTAAAAAAAGCTAAGAAAAGTATATAATAATACATAATCAGATGCATTTAGCATTTAAATATGAAAGTCTATACAAGTTAAACTTTTTGGCAAATTAACACAATACATAACCTAGTTGCCTGAAAAATAGAATTGAAAAATATTAAATTAATAGAAGTTAACAAAAGCAAACCTTGGCTTTTGCTAATAGTAAAAAAATTGTAAAAATTAGTTTTCCCGATTTTAGCTAAAATAAGACATGATCTAAATATGTTGATCATAAAATCAGGACATATAGAATAATTAACCTCCTCTAATATTTTTTTGTATAATTAGCATTAGGCATCTTATTTATTAATTGCAATCTTATTTGTGATTCGTCACATTTCCTTTTAGCTAAGACAGAAAGGATTTTTATATAAAAGATCATATTTTATGATAATTTTGGGTTGTATTTATAAGATTCAATAAGTTAAATCAACTTTTGATTCCATAATTTGATGTATGCATTGCTATAAAATTTTATTTTAAATTTATATGCTAAAAATATATGTATAGTATAATAGTAAACTTTATCATTGCTCATATGTTTTATTTGTTAAACCTTATAATATTTTCTTTTTGTAATACATTTTGAATATGTGCCAGTTATTATATATTAAGTAATTAGCTACTGTTTAAATTCTATCTGTTTACTTATAGTATATACATACATTCATAGAATCTCTTTAAATAAAACTTTTCACTTTGTACTTCATTAACTGTTCTGACTTTATAGGTTTCTATTCTTCTAATTTGTAAATTGTAGATATAACAAAATTGAAATAAAATATACATAGACAATATTATATCAAGAAAGCATTATTATAATTATTTTTTTTTTAATAAGGTATGGCTTAGGGAAGTTTATATAAAAGCTTCTTTTGTTTCAAAGTTTTTTTTTAAACTATGCAATACATTTAACCATATTCAGTAAGTATGAAAATGTTAACGTTTGTTTTTATTTAATTGAATTTTAATTAATTTATGTTATTGCAGCTTTGGAGCATAACTACAATGTGAGGTCCTTGCATTGCTATTATAATTGCGGTACTTAATTACCAAAAATAAGGTTCTTGCACTATTTGTGACAGTCATAAAACCTAATCACAACATGAAATTCTTGCATTGCTATCATATCCATGAAGCCTAATCACAATCTGAGATCTTTGCACTGCTATTATAGCTAAAACACTTACTTACCAAACATAAGGCTCTTGTACTATCTATAGCTACTATAACATGGATTTTTGCAATGCTATAGCAGCTACAGAACTTAATCTTCTTGTACTGTTTTTGTAGTTGCGAAGCTTAATTACTAAATATAAAGTTCTTTACTGCCTGTGGCAACCATGAGCCTAATAATAACATAAGGTCCTCATACTACACAATACAACATCTAGTAAAGTACACTTATCTCTAACTCCCTCTAAGAAATACAAACGCCTAGTTAGTAACACATAAATTAGTTAAAATTAAAAAGTTAAATATGCATATGTAATTAGAATAGTCAAAGTATATAAGTAAAAACATAAATAAAATAGAAGTGCTTTCTCTTCATAAGTAATATACTTGAAATGTATAGATAGTGCTTATTATCTTGCAAAAGAATGATTAACAATTATGTTCTATACTTGATTGATGCATGCAATCATAATTAAACTGAAATTGTATAAGACATGCACAAATAAATAATCAAATGCATAGTATCTAACTATTTCTAGCATATAAATAGTACTAATAATATTACAGAAACAAAAAAATATGACATAAAATTTTCTTCTTTTTGTTCTATGAACATATAATTAAAATAAAATAATTCTAGTCAAATGTTATATAGTTAAAATATTACTAGCACCATTTAGATACTAGAAATAACTGACACACTAATTAAATGACTTATGAATAAAAAAAACACAGATTTTAGAGAATATGATAGAATTATGAAACAAAAGAATTTGAAATTAGAAAATAGATTACTACAGTAGTAGGAGAGATAAGAGTATTGAAAACAAACTTTTAATTGTTTAATTTTATTTTTATATATTATAAGTAATTTTATAATAGTATGATCTTTTATTAAGTTTATTATATCTATATATATTATATAAAATAATATTATTAGCCAATTTTATATACTGAACATTTATATTTGTATCAGTATACAAAGAGTAAATGTGCAATCTGAATTTACTCTATCTTGAACAAAACCTGTTCAGCCAGCTTGTTCAGTTTAGAAAGAGTTGACTGTATATTTAAATTTTATCCAAATTTATTCAGTAGTTCTCGAGTAATCACCTCTATACGATAGTTAATTTTTTTAAAAATCAATTATCATATAAATGCAATTACTTGAGAACTACTATACCAATCTGAATAAAATTTAACTATATTATAGAGAAATAGCTTTATTATCTTTAGTGAAATTTTAACTAATTCTAATCACTAGTTGTTAAGCAAATTGATGTCAAAGTTAATTATAATTATAATTTTGCATGTACCAAAGATCACAAATTTCTTAACTTTTGGACAAATTTTTTAACTACTATATAATAGAATTCGATAGATAATTTTTTAAATAAAATTATAGAACTGGCATAATTTATTGCAAAAAATTTCATTGAACTTCATTGATTAGATGTCAAGAAATTATATTCAAAGTTAGAAGAAATTTCTGCAATCTTGAAGAAAATAGATACAGCAAAATTTTTCTAAACTTAGAATAAAAATTTCTCAACACCTATCTGATAGAATTCGATAAAAATTTTAAATAAATTCTATAAAATAGTAGAATTTATATAAAAAAAAATTATCGAATTTTGATGTGTAGTTGTCATAAAACATTCATTCAAAGTTTGGAAAAAGACTGTCTATTAATATCTGTGATAAAAATTTTATTAAACTTTGAATGAAAATTTCTTGATAACTATTCATCAAAATTTGATGAAAAAAAATTTAAGCAAATTTTTATATTTTATCGAATTCATTTAAAAAAATTTTCATCAAATTCTATTAGGTAGGAGTTGAGAAATTTTCATTCAAAGTTAAAAAAAATTTTTGCCATAGCTATTTTCTTAGAAGTGACAGAAATTTTCCTTAACTTTGAATAAAAATTTCTCAACAATTACTCAATAGAATCTGATTAAAATTTTTTTAAATAATTTTTGTTGATGCTAATAATTTTATTTGAAAATTATCCATTGAATTTCATTGGACAATTGTTGAGAAAATTTGTCCAAAAAAAAAAGTTAAGAAAATTTGTGATCTTTGATATATGTAAAATCATATGATCTGGTATGTGCCTGTAGATGGTTGCAATTTTAGTGTTTTAATCATCATAATGACCAAATTTTCAATATTTATTATAAATAGAAGAAGGGTTAACAGAGCAAAAATCCAACTAATCAATTAAATAATCAATCAGTTATGACTGGTCATTTAACTGTATATGACTGACTGCAGTCAACTGGTTGATTGCCAATAACCAGTAATGACTGATCATGACTGACCAAACCCATCTCTAGGTGGGTGGCACAGATCTCCAGAACTATGAATCAGATTTCAAGATTAGGTTTAATGTAACATGATCAGAAAGATTCAAAAACAAACGTTCATTCTGCAAAAATAGCTCATGACTCAAAAATTAGCATAAGAAACCACCTTTTGTGCTCTAACAAAAAGTTTTCATTGAACAATTTTACTGCATAAACTAGCTCTCACTAGATCATAATTTTGGCCATAACCCTAACCTTAACGAATTTTAATAATTTAGTCTTCACTACCAACTTTGTACACATTTACGATATGCAAAAAGAATAAATTATGATGCATGTACCAATTATGATGCATATGTGATATCTTGTAATATATAGTTCTGAATTGAATAACTTTACTACCATTCAATTTGTCTTGGTGAGATAAATCGAATATTAGTAAAATCATCCAATTCTGATTACTAGACAGCAAGATACATCCAATTCAATACAACAATTTATAATCTTTAAAAAAAGTAACTATAACATGTTATCAGCAAATTTTTCATTAAGTAAATTGAATTTTTCATTAAAAGCTTGCTCGCAACAATAAGTTAAGATATCTCAAAGTTTTATAAAAATCGAAGAACATTTCATTAATAAAAAATTTTTTAATTTGTTATCATGTGATATTATATGCATTTTATGTATCATGCGCATTAATGCACATGTTATTTTAAAATGTGCATTTTTCCTATCTCTAGGCGAAATGTCTGAAACTGGCAAAACATCCAAAACTGGGCAAAACTAGGCAAAACTAGGCAAAACTTGTTCTTATCTCTATCAAAATCAACATATCACGTGACACAGACTCTGATACGATAGAGAAAGTCTCTGAACACCTACCAGTTATGTCATTTTGCACCTACTGAAGTTAAGGTTAGGGTTATGTTAGTCTTGATTGGTTGGTTTTATATTTGGCAGATGCAAAAATCATATGAATAGTAGGTGTCCAGAGACAGGAAAGTTTACAGACATGTACAAGTCACGTGAAATCACACGTACTCTAAACAGTTACATGAAATTACATGTACCCTAAACTAAGATCGGTAATTGGTACATGTCAATAATATTTAGATAGGTTAGTGTCATGTAACTGATACATGTCCGTAGACTTTCCGGTCTGGAGATTTTCCCGATATGACAATTTCTAAAAGTCATGTGACAGCTGCACTTAAAATCAATTAATGAAATTTCTAAAAATTCCATTAGTCAATTTTAAGTGCAGCGGTCGTGTGACTTTTAGAAATCATTATATCAGAAAAGTCTCCAGACACCTACCAGCCCTACCAATTCAGATAATTTTTGTACCTACCCTAAAACCTGTCATGTGCCAATATACCTCTCCTAAAGTAAAATCACATGAGCTGATAGGTGTCTGGAGACTTTTCCTGTCATATCGGAGTCTGCATCATGTGATATGTTGATTTTGATAGAGATAAGAACAAGTTTCGCCTAGTTTTGGTCAATTCACCCAGTTTCAGATGTTTCAGACATTTCACCTAGTTTCACCAGTTTCAGATTTTGAACAAAACCGAAACTCAAAATCCAAAACATTTCAGACTTCGGTAAAGGGTTTAGGCCGTAACACTAGTTACGACCCATCTCCATAAAGCCACTGCTGAAATGAACACCCACGGTTAAAGTTGTTGCTGGGTCAAGAACTTACACTACAAAATCTCGAATCCACTCGTTGTTGAAATCTTTATTATTACTCGAATTGTAAAACTCATTAACTCACTTATTATTTAAATTGCAAATTTACTTACTGCAAAAATTAACCCATCAATATTAAAGGTACTAACTGATCTACTGTTGAACAGTAAACTCACTAATATTCAAAATACTAACCAATTGTAATATCATTAACACCCATTGTTAAAATAGCTATTCAACCCACCATTGAAATTATTAATTGCCTATCATTGAAATCACTAACTTACCCATTCACATAATGAACACACTATCATTGAAATCACAAAATACAGAAAACAGATAAATAAATCCTCACAGTGTCAACATATTACTATAGATTGTTCGTTATTCATAAAAACATGTTAATCACAATCTTTTAATATTCATTGATTAAACTATGTATATATGTATATAGTTAAGGTTTTTGTAAAATTGCCAAACTAACAATTTATCAGGCCAATCCAATCACTTTATCTATGAGATGACTTTTGACAAAATAATTCATGAAATTGCTCTATACTACAATCATAACTAAATTTTTAAAACAGTAAGCGAAAATTTGCTTTTTTTTATTTTTTTATAAATATATATTGCAATAAACATATTTTTTAATCACAAATAAAGCATTCTGTTCCTGGTTTTAGTGTCATACATTTCATAACAAATTAAATAACAGACAAAAATAGATTCATGATCATAAAAGTTTGTCAGATAATAGATTTTATTTGGCAGAAAATATTCTAAGAGGATCAAATATGTTTATTATCATAACGAATATTTAAATAAACATTGTAGTTTAATAAAATTTATTTTATAATTAATATATTTTATCATGTAGTAAAAAAAATATGAGTTTATCTTTGGTAAAATTTAAAATTAATTGAATATTCACAAAGATCATACCAGTAACTTTATTATACAACATTTAACTTGTAACAATAAAGTATCAGCTAATCATAATCACAAACAACCTAACCTATAATCTTCAAGATGGCTAAGTTCTTAGTATTAATAAGTACTCACCAAATATGTTCATTAAGTAATATTATAGGTTCAAGTCAAGATGCCTGACCAGTTGCATCACGGCACCAAATTATGTATTTGCAGAAAAAGAATTTCATTATGTTTAAGAAAATGAAAATGTGTTCTATATAGAAATGCAAAAACTTCCAATTAAATTGTTAAATTAATATATGAATATTTGAATGAATTCATTTAATATATAAAAATTTAGCTAGCATTTAACATATAATAATTTATTTTTTATTCGCTTTTTTATTTCATTATTTATTTATTTATAAATTTATTTCATTTTAATTTTAATTTTTTTCTGATTTTTTTTTCTTATTATAAAACAACACATTTCATTTCACAATTCATGAATTACACGTCAATTCCAAATCAACATAAATTCTGTAATGACACGTAGCAAGTTAGTCTCATTGATTTTTTTGTATTATATTAGAACTTTGGTCAATGAAATTTGCCACAATCTTTATATTAAAATATTGGTAAAATATCTTTAGACATTTAATACTTAATAATAAACTTTTTTTTTTAATATTAAGCATCTGTCATTTCTTTACTGTCTCCTTAAGTAAGTTATGTTTCAGATTTTGCATGACAAAGTAAAATTCAATTAAAAATGTATTTAGAATTGGTATATATAAAATTTACATATTTATTAAAGCATATATTATACAAATTGTAAGTCTATATTTTAATTACAAATATTTTAAAAACATAACTTTGTAAAAGAAGTGTTAAGACTTTTTTTTTATCAAATTTATGCACAATTAAAACTGAATAACTATTTAATCGTTTAGAAATGTATTTGCAATTTTGCTTCAAATATAAAAATATTAATACACAGAAATAAGGATAAGCATAATGCATCTTATCACTGCATAGTGCTTAATCGTAATTTATATAATAAAAATTGATTAATTGTCTTTTTTATAATAAAAAAAATCCAATACTGCAAATTTATATGAACTAGATGTATGTTTGATTTTATTTGATGATTGACCTCATGTACAGTACAATTGTTAATTTCTTTATATTGTTGAGTTCGAAAGATTTCAACTCTGTCACTCCAAAATTCTAAACCTTGTGTAATATACAATAAGTAACCTTTTCGAAAGAGGGTGTTAGATTTGGCTTGTAGGTGAGAAAGGCTTTTGGTTACTTTAGGTCAACGAATGCAAGTAGGGTTAGTCATGTGGTTAAGGGTTGAACAGCAATATTTACAGAAGTTTATAGGATTTGTAATGATAAATAGTGTTAGTGTTTATTAAGTACAATGTAGGGTATTGGATTTATTGTTTAATAAAGCAAATGAAGCCTTTTTCACCCACAAGCCAAATCTAACACCCTCGTTTGAAAAGGTTACTTATCATATGTTACATGAGGTTTGGAATTTTGGAGTGACAGAGTTGCAATCTTCTGAATCTAACATTTTGGTAGTGACTGTAAGATCTGAAAATGACATTCGCTACCCCCTCTCCCTGATTCAAAAAATTAAATTAAATAACTAGGAAAACTATCTGACTGAGTGAAAGAATAGTATTAGAAGACATCCTGGAAAGAATCTTTGCACAGTTTAGCTCTGCCATCATGAATGCCAGCCAATTGAGAGAATTGATAGAGACTATGACCAAATCATTCAAGGACACAGCCAAAGATATCATTAAGAGGAAAAAGTCTGGATCAAAGAAAACAAACCATGTGAAGGTTAGAAGCTTTAGTTGTAGTGACGACGAAAACCCGATCGAATGGTTCGATGATTTTAAACATGCTGCAGAAGTGAACAATTGGACTGACGAACGCAAGCTCAAGATAGCTTCTGGATACCTAAAAGGATTAGCAGTAGAATGGTATAAAAATAACAGAACCATCATAGAAGAATGAAGGGATGATGATAACCAGGATAAAAGCTTCTACTACTTATTGGTCATCTTCTTTGCCATCCCAAAGAAACAGCACAAGTGGCATATTCAGTTGAACAGCCTTGCCCAACTTGAAACTGAAAAGATGAATGCCTACACCATCAAATTTAAGTAATTGTTGAGCTGTGTGGACCCAACCTTCTCCCTACCCATCCAGTATATTGTACGAATGTTTTTAAGCAGGTTGAAAGGGAAAACAGTGACTTTTATAGTAGTAATGTCTCCAAATAACCTAAACGAAGCAATCACAGCTACTAGGAAAGTTGAAGCTGGCGAATACTATGGTACCCACCTGCACAAAACTCCAGACAAGAAGGATGAATTGATAGAGGCGTTAGTTAAGCAGGTGTAGCAACTATCAGTTAACTACATTGTGGCAACTAGTCAGCAAGAACAAGATATGTGTGATAATGAATAGTATAGTAAAGGAACATATAAGCCCAAGAGAGATATTGTCTGCTACTGATGTGGTGAAAATGGGCATATCGCATGAACTTGTATGTTGGAGAAGTACAGAAAACCTAAAGAAGAAAGATGACTGATGGATAATGTTAGAAAAGTGAACTACTGTAACTATGAATACAACAATGATGAGATGTATATGGCAAATAAAAGAAAGCAGACTATACAGCCTGACAATGCTGATAAATGACCTAGGCTGCAACTCAAGATGAAATAGGATAATAGACTTCAACCCTACATAGAGCCCGAGCTCTTGTTGATAGATATAGGGAGTCAACTAGAGTCTATAGAGTTGGACAAGCTGTGGCCAGTCAAGCAATTGAGAAGTAAAAAAGGACTGTCTGTTGTAGATAGTTTCACACTCTACAATATTGCAAAGGATCTATTAAATACTAGGGTGAACACCATATATGGCCAAATGATTCAATACCCAAACCAAAGGCAGAACTTAGGCAAAGTACTACGTCGACCCCTTGTAGCCTAAGGAAATTCGAGTACCACAAGAAGTACAAGAGTCCCAGGTGATGAACTTTAGCAATGCTCATAGAACAACAGCCACCCATTGTTATGTTAGAATTGGAGGCAACCCTATTTGAGCTATATTAGATTTGGGCACTGCAGTAAGTATAATAACAAGAAAACTTATAAAAAAATTAAGTTTGAAAATAGACAAACCATCATCCACAGTGGTAATCACAGCAACCTGTACAAGAACACAAGCACTAGGACAAATCGAGGATGTATAGGTGGCCATTCAAGACATCCTATTACCTAGCACCTTCTAGGTTATTGAATCGACAGACAAAATCCTACTGCTTGGTAATGATTGGTTCCAAAAAGCTCAAGTGCAAATCCACTTCAACGAACAACAGTGTTTCTTAAGCACAACAGTAGGTGAATTGAGGTATCTATCTCCAATAATGTCACGAAGAAGCTAGAAGTTCCCAAAGAAAAAGACCAGACTGGTAGCGATAGCAGAGATGAATTCGGTAAATACACCTACGAAGATGAAGAACTAGTCGAGACAGAAGGGTATTATACAGAAGGAGCTGTTAAAGAACCTGACGATCTGTTCTATAACCTATGGAAAGAATCAACAAGCCTGGCATTGTACTTGATGAATGTAGAAGAAATGCTGATGAAAAATAATGACGAAATCGAAGTCATGGTAGTAGAACAGATAGAACAGTTCCTTCAAAACAATACCCTAAATAAAGAAGATAAAGAGAAGGCAGCATCATTCTTTAAACAGAAGAGGGCCCTGTTCACAAGCGATATACAAGAACTTGGAGAAACAAATATGATAACCTATCGGATCGAGACCACTAGTACTTAGCTGATAAAGCAAAGAGCATATAGGGCAGCACTCAGGAGCACGAATTTATTGAGAAGGAACTAAAGAAAATAGAAGAAAATGGATTGATTAGAAAGTCAAGTAGCCCGTGGGCTTTACCCATAGTCATAGTACCAAAGAAAGGCAATAAGCTATGACTATGTGTAGATTATAGAAAATTAAATGCAGTAACAAGAAAGGACTCTTACCTACTACCCCATATAGATGATTTGTTAGAGACCTTTAGCACCGTGAAATGGTTTTCCAGTTTAGACTTGAAGAGTGGATATTGGCAAATGAAGGTTGAAAAAGAGGACAGGGAGAAAACAGCATTCATAACATGAGAAGGACTTTATGAATTCAACATTATGCCATTTGAATTGTCGAATGCACCTGCTACATTTCAATGATTGATGTATTGTATATTAGAAGAATACATTAGGAAATTCATGACCATCTATATCAACAATATTAATGTCTATTCACGTACCTTCAATGAATACTTGATACACTTAAAGAAGGTATTCGATAAGTTAGCTGAAGCTGGATTAAAAATAAATATAGAAAAATGTGAGTTCTTTAAACCCACCATCCACTTTCTGTGACATATTGTCAGATGGCAGAGGATACAACCCAATGAAGGCAAAATAGAAAAAGTTAAAAACTACCCTGTGCCTGATACCTTATGTCAGTTAAGAGGATTCATTGGTCTCACATCGTACTATAGAAAGTTCATCTCTGGATTCACAACTATAGCATGACCTCTATACCAACTATTGCAAAAGGATGTTAGCTTTGAATGGGGACCACAACAGCAACAAGCATTTGAAACATTGAAAACACACCTAATTATGGCACCCGTTCTCAAGTACTCTGATTTCAACGACACCTTTTTCTTGTATACCAATGCATCTGAGATGGGATTAGGAGCCATTTTAGCTCAAAAAGATGTTGACGAAAAGGAACACATGATCTCGTACACCAGCTGTAGCTTATCTAAAGCTGAACAAAACTATTTGGCATGCGAATTAGAATGCCTGGCAGTTATCTGAGCAATAGAATACTACCATCATTATTTCAGCTTTAAGCTGTTTATTATTATAACCAACCACTCTTCACTGAAGTGGCTGCATAGTATGAAGTTAAAGAGTAAAAGGGCCTGTTGGATACTTCATTTACAGCCATACAATTACATGATCCAGCATAGGTCAGAACATATATACTGGAATGCAGATGCATTATCTTGAATAAATAGAATAGAAGACGACATCATGAAAGTGTATATTGTAATAGAAATAAGTAATAAAGAAGAATTAGTAACAGAAAATGTCGAAGAACAAGCAAGCGAAATGCAACCCAACTTACCCAATTTTGAACAAGTATTCGACCCAAGAACCCACCGATCCTCCTGTTATTATTTATCAAGTTGGGGATGAAATATTGAAGCAACTTAGAGTATTCAAGGCCAAGTAAATCATACAGCAATACCTATTAAACATATTACCATCCTACACATTTTGAGCATCTTGCATTGGAAATTTTGGATCGACAGAAAGCTATATATACAATCAAATTTCATGGATTTCACCTAATAGCATCAGAACCTAGACAGTTATTAGTATTAAGGAATTGGGTGATTATGGGAGTGAACCAAGAATTAGTTCAAAGGGAATACTTACACAATACCAGCATCAACTTAGAATATACCGAACTGTCAAACCTGCAAGAAATCAAGAAAAAGAAAACACCAACAGGAGGGGTAACCAAAAAGTGGTTAATATTGAACCATGTTGCCAAGTAGATGCATCGAATTACACATGATCTCCTTAGTGAATGTGTTGATTAAGAAAATGACATTGCAGTTCTCTAGAAAATTATTGATGCAGATTATCAACAAGCGAGAAACTATGATCACATTCAGAAATCGGATCATCTAATTTTAGTAACTCTTTAATTATGGCGATACTGCATAAGTAGGATAACAGCTAAAAAAGAAGAAGATACCCAAATCCGATGATAAATCCAATTCAGTCCAGATAGTTGGTGTCCTGGCATTAGAAATTCGAAATAGAAGCAAACGACTATGATCAATTAAAACAATACTTGCAAGAAAGATACGTTGATGGCAACCTAGACGAGAGACAAAAGAGACAATTGATTAATTTTAGTAAATCATTTATACTGAAGAATGGGTTACTATACAAGAAGAACAAGAAAGTTCAAGACCAACCTTTGAAAGTGATACAGAAGCATAAATTGATCCCATCCTGTTGTTAATGCATGATCACCCTCTTGGTGGACACTTTGGTGCCAAGATAATGTTTGAGAAAATTTGTAGAATGTACTACTGGCTACAAGCATTCGAATATATTAGAAAATATGTCCAATTATGCAAAAATTGTCAAAAGAGGAGAAAGAATAAATATACAGGACCTCTATAACCCATACCTGTAACAACACCATTCTACAAAGTAGGGATCGATATCGTAGGCCTACTCCCAATTACTCCACAAAATTCATAGTATATAGTTATAGCAACAGACTATATGACGAAATGGCCAGAAGCTAGGGCGATTTCAATTGCTGATGCTTAAAGTGTGGCAGATTTCATCTTCGAAGATATCATGTACAGGCATGGATGCCCCTCAAGCTGTTATTGGATCACAGCACCCACTTTAGGAATCAACTTGTTGATAAGTTGCTAGAAAAGTTCAAGATCAAGCACATGCCATCGACGCCATACCACCCATAGACCAACAGGTTGGTGGAACGATACAACAAGAACTTGTGCAAATCTATAGCAAGGTCAATCAAGAATGTTAGTGACTGGGAGCTTGTCATGCCTGCAGTATTATTTGCATACTGTACCTTCAAGCATGCAACAACCAAAATCATGCTATTCTTTTTGATGCATGGAAGAAAAACCCATCTACCAATCGAATTCAATGATTTGTTAGAAGGAATGATAATTCAAAGAATGTTCCAATTGTTAGAAGACTTACCGATAACATGTCATGAGGCTGTGTTGGAAGTTCAATATGCTCAAAGAAAACAAAAAGAATGATACAACTGAAATGTCTGCTTGGCACCCGAATTGTCCATCAGTGATAAGATCTTGCTGTACCGTGCTTCAAAAAAGTATAACAGAAGCATGAAGGTAGAACCAAAATGGGACGAACTGTTTTATATTTATCAGATCCTAAAAAGGGATGTATATTAATTGCGCACTATAGCAGGAAAGATCCTCGTAATACTGTTCAACATTATACTATTGAAAGAGTATTACAAACAGTCTGAATAGGAAATAAGGATCAAAAGTGTAGAAAATAAAATTTCTAAAATCGACGAAAGTATTATAAAAAAAAAAAAAAAAAATACAAAAAAAAAAAAAAAAAAAATTTTTTATAAAAAAAGGATGAGTAAAAAGAGTAAAAAGAATTCGTAAGATCTGTTGAAACAAATTCGCTTAAATACAAAACAATGAGTAGAACTCTAATCAAATCTTAGACGATGTCATTCACCTGTACCTAATTGATGTGAATCCAACACCCCCACCTTTTACGATGACCCATGACTATCCCAGAAGTGTAACCTTAACAATGAATTACCTTCAGAAAAGCTTGAGGTTGAAACAGCATATAACCTCATTGGTATACAGCTATTACTTGGGAATGCTGTACACAAATAGCACCTGGCAGCAACAAAATCAATTCCAAAATATGGTGAAAGGCACTACTATACCTCTGCCATCCGTACCTACAACGTATTTTTAAAGTATGACCTTAAACAGATCTACCAAACGACTAAATTAGAGTTTGGGAACCTGCGAAAATTGAAGTTGCACGAACTTCAACAGCTGACCGAAGAAGGTCAAGCATAGTACGCATGACCTAAGCAGGAGGGAAATGTAATGACGGATTTTAGATAGAATTAGATAGAATTAATAAACGAATAATAAAGTAACTACAAACTGCAAAGCACAAACTACTTACCTGACCCTAAGAAAAGTGCAAGTATTGTCTTATAAGACTCCAGTGACCATCGCTAATAAAACCCATCTGCCTCAATAAGCTAAACCTATCGTTGATCATTCGCTGCAAGTCATGTGACCATAAAGCCGTCGCCGTAATAGAAGAGTTCCGACCCCGAATCGACGTAGTGTAATCCCAGGTTGAGGCATACAAGGGAAGACACAGAAGAAAGGAAATTAGTAAAGACAAGTAGGTTGAAGGAAAAACTCAAGAGAAGGAGAGAATAGTACTTA